>JXTB01000122.1:280185-312278 GCA_002914805.1 Parasponia andersonii
ATACACCATTAAACATAGACTGAATAATAATTAAAAATCACGAAGTCACATAAAAGCCCAAACATCACTATCATCCACAACAAAAGTCAAATACCATAATAGCATATATAAGTTCACAAACAAAATAGAAAGCAGTAATCTTGATTCAATGCTAATACAAAACCCAAATAGTCCAAAGATTACGACAACAAACTCCTAATATTACCAAGAGGCGAACTGCAATCCACACGACCTCTTACTCCTCTTGATCACCAAGATCGCACTGGACACCACAGGAGGAAGAAGGTAGGGGGGTTGAACATAAAATGCCTAGTAAGAAAAATAATTACCTCAATTGAAAATATTTTAGTGATGGAGAATTCCTGCATGGTTAGTTTAGTCCAAAACATACATATATATAATCCAAACCGGAAATCCATATATATATATATATATATATATAAGTTGTGTAATCAAAAAACCATTCAATCCATATGCACATGGCACAAATCAACCCATACCCATGAGCTCTCATCCTCTCATCTGTGGAAACCCAAGCACTAAGTATGCCTAACAGTCTGCCTAATACTTAAGCCCATACCCGGAGGGGACACCTGTGTGTTGCCAACCAAACCTGAAGAGGCAACTAAATTGCCTACGCCTGCCAAATAGGGAGATAATCAGAAGTAACAAAACTCCGCGTGAGTTTATGGACTTTCACCGACGATGGGGCACGCAACGCCACACTGTAAATGCATGATGCTAACACGGTGCTCATATATTATCCTATGACACGTGCAATATAGAACTGAAGTGTGAAAATAATCGTGCTTTAATTTTTTAGTAAAATCAGCATACTAGGTTTTTATAGAAAAACGGACAGCATAACGGCCCTATTTTTAATATACCCAAAATAACCTGCACTCAGAAATTCCCAAAGCAATACAGTATATATCTCATATAACTAATTCCTATCACAGATATTCGAGAAACCAAAAATCACATTTGTTCTCATATGTTGCAAAAAATAAGTTTTATTCGAAAACAATTTAAAACACAGGTAATTGAATCCGTACCTCGCTCGAATAGCAATACCACGCTTTTGAATCCTCAAGATGACATTGACGATCGTCCGGAGGGTTAGGAACCAATTCCAACCCCTCAATCATCCTCTTGCGAAAAACCAAACTTCTCACCGGAGCTACAATTCCACAAACGGACCCCTTCGCTAAATTCCTAGTACCCAAAATAGCTAGGTTAGATATATAACTTGTCCAATTCGGGTCCGGGCCCATACCAGGCCAGTGGCACGCAAAACAAGATAAATCTCGACCCTCTAATCTCGATTTCCATGCCGATTACTGAACATAGACAATATATTTATCAAACTTCTCTATTTTCCGAGTACAATCCAAAAATGACAATAAAAACACAATTCAATGGCCGGATCGAAAAGTCAAACTTAAATTCAAAATACCAAAAAATGACAACTTTCAACTTTCACATGAGTGACTGGCATGAGTGACTGGCGATGTTTGGTCGGATTATCCAGCGTGAGTGACTGGCATGGCTTCTGCCCACGTTAACCAAAATGCCTAACTTTACTTGGTAATAAATAATTAAAGTAAGTGACGTCCCTACAATTAATGATATTATACAAAATGAAAATATCAAGCCAACCGCTATGAGCTTTTTCCCTCTCAACGACCCTAGTAGATTTAAATTTTAAGCTGCATTTGATATTTGTTTAGACTTTACCTTCCAACCTAATTGTTTCATATTTTAAGCAGAGCTATATAATTAAGTATTTTCTTTCTGAAATTGTGTTGAGCTCATATATATATATATATATATATATATATATTGTTTGTGCATAATATTTGTTTTGAAAATTGTAGAAAATCTCTCTTGAGTTTGAGCTAAGTACTAGTTTAGTCCATTGCGCATTTTCATAAATGTATGTGCAAATTGCATTCCCTGTCTTTGTTGAATCAGGTTAAAAATTATAATATGAATGACACTAATACTTTATTTTAGTAAAAAGTAGTCAAAAAATTAAATTATTTTCTTAACCTCGTGGTCACATATATTCATTTATTTCTATAAACCAAAAATAATAATAATAATAATAATAATAATAATAATAATAATAAAATATAAAATCAGTTTTTCTTTTTCAAAAAAAAAATGTGGATGTTTGACGTTAAACTTGTTTACTTGCAAGATTAATGGAGACATTGACTATTTAAGTAATGACATTTTAGCAATTTTCAAATGAGAGATTAACAAAAATCGACCACAATTCGTTAGAAGGGATACTTTAACCCAATTTAGCAAACTTAATGGTTTCAATTTGCATTATTGAAAAAGTACGAAGATAAGATTAATTACATTTTATATCTTATTTTTTGACTGCTCGCCTAATTTATATTTTGTATTTTTGTTATTATTAATATTGACCTTCAAATTTGAAACTTATAATAAATTTATATCTTTTTTTAAGTCAAACACCGTTGACCATTGAGTTTACCCAAATATACTTTAAAACTTCAATGATATATATTTTAATACTTAATTTAAATTTAAAAATAATTAAAATAAATAGACAATGTCACGACCCAAAATCTGGGCTAGTGGCAGAAGGAAAATTTCACAAAAGTGGGAAATTCCTTGATTTATTTGAAAAGTGTCAAAAGTTCTAATTTTTATAAAAGTGGTCCATTTAAATAAAATAATCGAAATTTCATCCCGTGAACCATATCCTACAGTTCGTATACACCATTAAACATAGACTGAATAATAATTAAAAATCACGAAGTCACATAAAAGCCCAAACATTACCATCATCCATAACAAAAGTCAAATACCATAATGGCATATATAAGTTCACAGACAAAATAGAAAGCAGTAATCTTGATTCAATGCTAATACAAAACCCAAATAGTCCAAAAATCAGGACAACAAACTCCTAACATTACCAAGAGGCGAACTGCAATCTAGACGACCTCTTACTCCTCTTGATCACCAAGATCGCACTGGACACCACCTGAGGAAGAAGGTAGGGGGTGAACATAAAATGCCTAGTAGGAAAAATAATTACCTCGATTGAAAATATTTTAGTGATGGAGAATTCCTGCATGGTTAGTTTAGTCCAAAACATACATATATATAATCCAAACCGGAAATCCATATATATATAAAAGTTGTGTAATCAAAACAATTCAATCCATATGCACATGGCACAAATCAACCCATACCCATGAGCTCTCATCCTCTCATCTGTGGAAACACAGGATGATGGCACTAAGTATGCCTAACAGTCTGCCTAATGCCTAAGCCCATACCCGGAGGGGACACCTGTGTGTTGCCAACCAAACATGAAGAGACAACTAAATTGCCTATGCCTGCCAAATAGAGAGGTAATTAGAAGTAACAAAATCTCGCGCGAGTTTATGAACTTTCACCGACGATGGGGCACGCAGCGTCACACTGTAAACACATGATGCTAACACGGTGCTTATATATTATCCTATGACACGTGCAATATAGAACTGAAGTGTGAAAATAATCGTGCTCTAGTTTTTTAGTAAAATCAGTATACTAGGTTTTTATAGAAAAATGGACAGCATAACGGCTCTATGTTTAATATACCCAAAATAACCTGCACTCAGAAAATTCCCAAAGCAGTACAGTATATATCTCATATAACCAATTCCTATCACAGATATTCGAGAAACCAAAAATCACATCTGTTCTCATATGTTGCATAAAATAAGTTTTATTCGAAAACGATTTAAAACACAGGTAATTGAATCCGTACCTCGCTCGAATAGCAATACCACGCTATTGAATCCTCAAGGTGTCGTTGACGATCGTCCGGAGGGTCAGGAACCAATTCCAACCCCTCGATCGTCTTCTTGCGAAAAACCAACTTCTTACCGGAGCTTCAATTCCACAAACGGACCCCTTCGCTGAATTCCTAGTACCCAAAATATCTAAGTTAGATATATAACTTGTCCAATTCGGGTCCGGGCCCATACCAGGCCAGTGGCACACAAAACGAGATAAATCTCGACCGTCTAATCTCGATTTCCATGCCGATTACCAAACATAGACAAAATATATATCAAACTTCTCTATTTTCCGAGTACAATCCAAAAATGACAATAAAAACACAATCCAATGGCCGGATCGAAAAGTCAAACTTAAACTCAAAATACCCAAAAATGGCAACTTTCAATCCGGGCAAAATTTGGTTGAGATATATATATACCTTGATGATCCTTAAGACGAGACGAATCCAACGGGACCGGTTGGAGGTCGAATGGTGACCAGAATCTTCACCGGTGATGAAAAAACCAAAATGGCGACTTGGAGGTTTTCTGGCATTACAGGCAACGGCAGCGGCTGGCGAGGGGCGATGGAGCTTTGGCGCAGCACGGAGACCCTTCATCGGTCGGTGGCGCGGGCGGACGGTGGCTGGAGTGGTGGTCGCGGCTTCCTCCGGTGGTGCGGCCGAGAAATGCAGAGAGAGAGAGAGAAAAGAAAAGGACAGGGTACGTGGCCCTATCTTATAGGGCTGTGCAATTTTTCAAAATTGCACATAAGTCCCCAAATTTCAAATCTCTATTAATCTAGTCTCCCAAAAATTACAATTAGTCATTCTGCATAAAACTTTTACAATTTAATCCCCACAATATTATATCCAGAAAATTGGTAAATTATCCAAATTACCTTCTCAAAATCCAGGTTTTTACATTCTCTCCTCCTTAAAAGAATTTCATCCCGAAATTCAAAATACAAGTCAAGGTTTACATCATAATACAACTTCTGACTGAAGGTCAACAAATGAGGGTACTTCTCGTACATCTCCGTCTTGAGTTCCCAAGTAGCCTCATCTTCCTTGTGATATTCCCAAAGTACCTTGACAAGTGGAATCTCTCTGTTGCGAAGCACTTTCAACTCTCTAGCCAGCAAATGAATAGGCTGCTCTTCATCGGATATATCTTCTTGGATCAGTACATGTACGTACTGAACAACATGAGATGGGTCTGGCATGTATTTCTTTAACATTGACACGTGAAACACATTATACACGTGACCCAATTGTACAGGCAGATTCAAACGATATGCCACTGGTCCAATTCTGTCAGTGATCTCAAAGGGACCAATATACCTTGGAGCAAGCTTACCCTTAACCCCAAATCTTGTCACACCTCGCCTTGGAATCACTTTCAGGAATATGGAATCACCAGTATCGAACTCTACCTCACACCTCTTCGGATTAGCATAACTCTTCTAGCGGCTCTGAATCTCTAAGTCTCTCTTGGATACCCTTGATCTTCTCAGTAGTCTCTTCAATCAATTCAGGTCTAAGAGTAACACGCTTTTCAGGCTCTGCCCAACACAAAGGCAATCTGCACAGCCTTCCATATAATACTTCATATGGAGCCATACCCACACTGTTCTGGTAACTGTTATTATAAGCAAATTCCACCAAAGGAAGATGATCATCCCAGTTCCCACCAAAGTCTAGTATGCAACAACGTAGCATGTCCTCAAGAATCTGAATAGTCCTTTCAGACTGACCATCTGACTTAGGATGGTGAGCCTTACTGATATTCAACTGTGTACCCAACACTTTCTATAAGGCTCTCTAAAACTTAGAAGTGAACCTTGGATCTCTGTCAGATTCTATGCTTGAAGACACACTGTGCAAGCGTATGATATTCTCCACATACAGTCTACTGAGCTTAGTAAGAGAGTAGTCCATCCGGATCGGTATAAAGTGAGCACTCTTCGTCAACCGATCTATTACCTCCCAAACTGCGTCATTCTTCCTCAAGGTCTTCGGTAAACGGGTCACGAAGTCCATCGTGATCTTGTCCCACTTCCATTCTGGAATTAGTAACAGCTAAAGTAACCTAACTGACCTCTAGTATTCAGCCTTGACTCGCTGACAAGTCAAACACTTAGCCACAAAAATAGCTACATCCTTCTTCATCCCTTTCCACCAATACTGCCGCTTCAAGTCCCGATCTTGGTACTACCCGGATGTACTGCGAACCTTGATTTGTGAGCCTCAGTTAGAATGGTTTCTCGAAGATTAGGGTCATCAGCTACAACCAACTTCCCACTGAAAAGCAAAAACTCTTCTCTGTTAGTGCTTCAACCATCTAATTGCTCACCATTTTGAAGCCAGCTCTAGATTGTCCTCAACTCCCTGTCTTGGCACTGACTCTACTGGACAGTCTAAAGAAGTGATGGTGAAATCACAATGTTGCTCAGGCAAGCAACTCCTTCATTCTCGAAGTACTGCAAGTTGTAATCACCAATCGCAACTCAGTTCTTCCAATCTTTAAACACCAGTGTAGCTAGTGCACCATGAGGCTTCCTACTCAGTGCATCAGCTACAACATTGGCCTTATCAGGATGATACTGTAGGTCGAAGTCATAATCCTCCATATACTCAACACATCTTCGCTGTCTCAAGTTCAGATCCTTCTAAGTAAAGAGATACTTCAAACTCTTATGATCGGAGAATATGTTGAACTTCATACCATACAAATAACATCGCCAAATCTTCAAAGCAAAGATCACTACTGCAAGCTCCAGACCATGGGTGAGATAGTTCCTCTCATGTGGCTTCAACTGACGAGAAGCATAAGCCACAACTCGACTATTTTGCATCAAGACACATCCCAAACCCGTCTTTGAAGTATCGGCATACACCACATAAGGCTCGTTACTGTCAGAAATAGTAAGAACAAGTGCAGTGGTTAAACTCTACTTCAACCTGATAAAAGCTTCTTCACTTTCGTGATCCCAAACAAACTTAACATCCTTCCTAGTTAACTTCGTCAAAGGCAAAGTAATTCTCGAGAAATCTTACACAAAACGACGGTAGTAGCCTGCCAAACCAAGGAAACTACATACCTCTGTCATATTTCTTGGTTTTTCCCATTCTAGGATAGCTTTTATCTTAGTAGGGTCGACTGAAATACCTCCATGAGAAATCACATGCCCCAAGAACTTCACTTCTGACATCCAAAAGTCACACTTCGATTTCTTGGCATACAACCAATGATCTCTCAAGGGCTTGAATACTATCCCCAGATGGAATACACTAGGATATCATCGATGAACACAACCACAAAATAATCCAAATACGGTCTGAAAATCCGATTCATGAGATCTATAAATGCTGCAGGAGCATTCGTCAAACCAAATAGTATCACCAGAAACTCAAAATGACCATATCGAGTTCTGAATGCTGTCTTAGGTTTATCATCCTCTCTTATCTTCAACTGATGATAATCGGATCTCAAATCGATCTTAGAGAAGAACCTTAAACCACCAAGTTAATTAAACCACTCATCTATCTTTGGCAAAGGATACTTGTTCTTTACTGTCAACTGGTTCAACTTCCAGTAATCTACACAAAGTCTCAACGAACCACAAGACAGAAGCACCCCAAGGAGAAGTGCTACTATGAATAAAGCCCTTGGAAAACAAATCGTCCAATTGTTCTCTCAATTCTTCCATCTCAGCAGGTGCCATGCGATAGGCTGGAATAGAAACTGGCTGAGNACCTCCGAATACTCACACACCACTGGAATCCGTGGGTCTTGATCGTCTGTCCTTACCTCGCCATCTATGGCAAATAAGTTCTCATAATACTCAAGTTTCTTCCTTCCACCCATGCACACTTTCAGAACAGGATTAGGCTTCAACGGACTTATCCCAGCCTGATAGATAATAGGATATCTATCACTAGGAAAAGAGTCATCCGCTTCGTATGACAGTCCACAACTGCTCGATATTTCGACAACCAATCCATACCGAGTATTACGTCGTACTGTCCCATCGGCAACACAATCAAATCAGCAAGAAGCTTCCTATCACCAATCACAACCCAACAAGACTTACACACACTAGACACATCGGTTACTCCTCCCAAAGGTATACCCAACATCAATACATAATCTAAATCTAGAAAATTCCAACCCCAACAATTGAGCAAACAATAAGGATATGAATGAATGAGATGCACCAGTATCAAACAAAACCTGTGTCCAAGAGTATGAAAGAAGGATCATACCGTCAACAACACCTCGACTGGTGCGATCCTGAGTGTTGTATGTCGTAGTAAAAGCATAGGCTTGGCCAGTCACCTTTCTTTTCCCCTTGTTACCTCTCCCCTGACCAGGACGGCTACTGTTGGATCCTGGACCACTACTGCCATATTTATGCCCATCCTGACTCTCTGATGCCTGAGGAGTCTGAAAGTTCTGAGTAAAACCCTGAGGGTGGTACTGATGCTAATAAGGCTGAGGGGAAGTAAAAGCCTGCGAAGCACCCTTTAACTGTTGCGGCCTCGCTTGAGTATTCTGATAGGAAACAGAATCGGACTGGCTCCTCTGCGGTCCTCCCTGAGAAAAAGGAGATTTCTGCAGACAGTTGGGACACTCATTCTTCCGATGACCCGGCTGGCCACAAACAAAACATCCTCTATACGGACTGCCTCTGCCACCCCCTAAAGAACCACTGCTGTTCGAGCTCCTACTGTTCGGAGTATCCTGGGCTGACTACTGCCCCTGGTTCCTTCTGGTGGCTTTTCTGTCATTACCTCTCTATTGGTTCCTCCTGAAATCCAATCCTTCTTCGATGGCCTCTGCCTACTGGGCAGCCACTGCAATCTCAGGAAGAGTACGGAAGGTCTGAATACTAATCCTGTTGAAAATGTTCTGATTCAGATGACTCCTGAACTTGGCAACTCGGTACTTCTCACTTGTACTCAGTCCAAGAGCAACACTTGCCAACTCAGTGAACTTTATCAGATACTCATTCACCGTTCTGTTACCTTGAATCAACGTCTCAAACCGGTTCACAACTTCATCCTATTGATCCTCATTGGCATACTGGGCCTTGAAAATCTGCTCAAAGTCTTCCCAAGTCAAGCCCACTATATCTTGCATCTATTCCACTGTTTCCCACCAAAAAATGACATTCCCCGTCAAACAGGTAACAGCAAATACAGCCCAAAACTCAACCGGAGTACCAAGGGCCTAAAAGTGCCTCTCCATCTCACGCAACCAAGTAATTACCATGAGAGCTTCTGGTCTACCATCAAACTGCCCTGGTTGGAGACACATAAACAGTTGGAGGTGATTAGCCTCATCCAACTGACGTTCCCTCGGAGCTGGAGGCTGATAATCTAGATTGCTCATCTGGACGAATGCCTGCTGCATTGCCTCAATCAGATGAGTGAAATCCGGGCGAGGAGGTTCGGCATCCGGCTAGTGCCTCAAAACTCTTCTAGGAGGCATCGATACAAGTCTGAAACAATATGCCAAACTGTTTATTAGATAATGATGCATGCTTGTCATAAAAAAAACTTCAATCTAGTTTAATAGTGATACGTCCGAGCTATTAAACTCAACATTTTGATACCAAAAATTTCTGTCACGACCCAAAACCCAGGCCAGTGGCAGAAAGGGAATTTCACAAAGGTAGGAAATTCTTTAATTTATTTGAAAAGTGTCAAAAGTTCTAGTTTTTATAAAAACGGTCCATTTAAATAAAATAATCGGAATTTCATCCCGTGAACCACTCCCACAGTTCGTATACACCATTAAACATAGACTGAATAATAATAAAAAATCACGAAGTCACATAAAAACCCAAACATCACTGTCATCCACAATAAAGTCAAATACCAGAATGGTATACATAAGTTCGCTGACAAAATAGAAAGCAGTAATCTTGGTTCAATGCTAATACAAAACCCAAATAGCCCAAAGACTACGATAAAAAACTCCTAGCATTAACAAGAGACGAACTGCAATCCAGATGACCTCTTACTCCTCTTGATCACTAAGATCGCACTGGACACCACCTGAGGAAGTAGGTAGGGGGGTGAGCATAAAATGCCCAATAGTAAATACAATTACCTCGATTGAAAATATTTTAGTGATGAAGAATTCCTGCATAGTTAGTTTAGTCCAAAACATACATATATATATAATCCAAACTGGAAATCCATATATATCTAAAAGTAGTGTAATCAAAACCATTCAATCCATATGCACATAGCACAAATCAACCCATACCCATGAGCTCTCATCCTCTCATCTGTGGAAACCCAGGATGATGGCACTAAGTATGCCTAACAGCCTGCCTAATACCTAAGCCCATACCCGGAGGAGACACCCGTCTGTCGCTAACCAAACTTGGAGGGGCAACTGAATTGCTTACGCCTGCCGAATGGGGAGTTAATCAGAAGTAACAAAATCCAATGCGAGTTTACGGACTTTCACGACGATGGAGCACGCAGCGCCACACTATAAACTCACGATATTAACACGGTGCTCATGTATGATCCTATGACACGTGCAATACAGAACTGAAGTGTGAAAATAATCGTACTCTAGTTTTCAGTAAAATCAGCATACTAGGTTTTTATAGAAAAACGGGCAGCATAACGGCCCTATTTTTAATATACCCAAAATAACCGGCACTTAGAAAATTCCCAAAGCAATACAGTATATATCTCATACAACTAATTCCCATCACAGATATTCGGGAAATCAAAAATCACATTTGTTCTCATATGTTGCAGAAAATAAGTTTTATTCGAAAACGATTTAAAACACAGGCAATTGAATCTCTACCTCGCTCGAATAGCAATACCACGCTTTTGAATCCTCAGGGTATCATTGACGATCACCCGGAGGGTCGGGAACCAATTCCAAGTCCTCGATCGTCCTCTTGCGAAAAACCAACTTCTCATCGGAGCTCCAATTCCACAAACGGGCATCTTCGCTGAATTCCTAGTACTCAAAATAGTTAGATTAGACATATAACTTATCCAATTTGGGTTCGAGCCCACACCGGACCAGTAGCATGCAAAACGAGGTAAATCTCGACCGTCCGATCTCAATTTTTTTGCCGATTACCAGACATAGGCAATATATATATATATATATATCAAATTTCTCCATTTTCCGAGTATAATCCAAAAATGACAACAAAAACACAATCCAACAGCCGGATCAAAAAGTCAAACTTAAACTCAAAATACCCAAAAATTGTAACTTTCAATCCGGGCAAAATGGGGTTTAGATATATATATATATATATGTATATATATATATATATATCTTGATGATCCTTGAGACGAGACGAATCCAACGGGACCGGTTGGAGGTCGAATGGTGGCCGGAATCTTCGCCGGTGATGAAAAAACCGAAACGGCGACTTGGAGGTTTTCCGACATTGCAGGCGACGGAGGCGGCTGGCGAAGGGCGGCAGAGCTTCGGCGCGGCATGAGGACTCTTCGCCAGTCGGTGGCACGGGCAGACGGTGGCTGGAGCAGCGGTCGCGGCTTCCTCCGATGGTGCGGCCGAGAAATGCAGAGAGAGAGAGAAGTCGGGGGAGGAGAGAGAGAAGAGAGAGAGAGAGAAAAGAAAAGGACAGGGCACGTGGCCTTGTCTTATAGGACTGTGCAATTTTACAAAAATTGCACTTAAGTCCCAAATTTCAAATCTTTATCAATCTAGTCCTCCAAAAATTACAATTTAGTCCTTCTGCACAAAAGTTTTACAATTTAATCCTCATTATATTATATCTAGAAAATTGATAAATTGTCCAAATTACCCTCCCAAAATTCGGGTTTTTACAGATAAAATACCAAATATTTAGAAAAAAAATTTAAACATGAAAAAACCTACAAAAATTAAACATTATTTATAAAACCATTTATCAATTTTATATCTGATTTAAATGTGCTTTGTTTTAAAATCTTATGTTTATATTTTTCATGGTATTTTGGCATGCAGTTAAAATTGGTGTTTGATCCAAAAAATGTATAAATTTATTATAAATTCTAAATATGTTGATAATAACTAATTAAAATAAAAAATATAAACTGAATAAACCGTCAAAATATAAAATATAAAAATGTAATTATCCCATGAAGATATAACAGCTTTGTTCGATTATTTAATGTATAAATACTCGTTACTAATTACCTCACACATCATACACAAATTTACCAAAAGCGGTACATGGCTTATATTTGAAAAATAATATACAATTAGGTTACAACAACATCTTCTTAATTGTCTTGAAATGATTGAGTTGAAATTAATAAAAGAATTTATGATAAATTTGTAGGATTAATCTTTGTGTAGTATTTTATGAATTATTTTGAAATTGATAATTGTACATAACATTGCCTGTTTCATATATGCCTCCTAATATTAAACCCGTTTGACAAATTCTTATATATAAATTTGTATTCATAAATGGTAGAATAAGTACGACTTCAAATGTTACGTAATCTTTGTGCTAAGCTCAAACTCCTTTGAAAAATTCTAGACTTAGTATCATTTCACATCACATATTTAATTGAAGTATTATAGATATATTAGATGATGTGATGCTTGGTGAAGCAATTGGTATGATACCCGCCGTATCAGTACTAGTAGAACATAGAAAAAATGATAAATTTATTTTCAATCCACATCAAATTTATTATAGCTGCTCTATGTCAAACGCATGTACATTAATGTATAACAAATTTATTTTATTGTGGATAAAATGGCATTGCATCCTTTTTTTATTATTTTTTAAGCAATAACACGATGACTTTATTATCGATACTTTGATATTGAGTATAACAGGGAAATAATACTATTTTTTTAACATTGTATTTGACACACATCATATATACTAATAGTGATAAAATATAGGATTACTGATCATCTTATCTTTGAAATGACAAATTTCGACATGTTTAATTGATGAATCTTTAATATGGTACAATGATCGCGTTTATTAGGACTACTCTTGATCACTACAAATTACTAAAACCCTTCATGAGTTTATAGGCATGCTATTTGTATTATTTTGTTGCAAAATACTGTATGAGTGCATATTCAATTCAAGAAGTTAAAAATTATGTAAATATAAAGAAGAAGAAGTATGTTCGCAAGAGGAAAGAAGCTTTTGGACCGACAGAGAGGTCATGAAATGGTTGCATTTTGTTTGAAAAAGAATATTGCGAGATTTACGTATTATGTAATTTAAACTTTAAATTTTAAGCTATATAAAGAATTTTTAATAATTAATATTCTTAATTAATTTTTTGAATAATTTTAACTAATAAAATATAATAATATCTTTAAAATTAAGATGAATAATATAAATTAATCTAGTTTTAATGGATGATATTATTATTATTTTTTATTCCTAAAATTAGTCAAAATTAAGATGAATAATATTAATTAATCTAATTAATATCTTCGGTTAATTTTTTGAATAATTTTAACTGATAAAATACAATAATATTCTCAAAATTAAGATAAATAATATGGATTAATCTCGTTTTAATGGAGGATAGTATTATTTTTTTATTCTTAAAATTAGTCAAAAAAATCTGTTCAGGGTATTAATTTTCAGAAATTTTTAATCTCATGATATTATTTTACAAAATTTAAACTTCAGAATTTAAATTGCAGAATACCCAAATTTCAGGATATTTTTTTTTGCAGATATCCCTATAAACAAACATGACATATTTGAATTAGTAATATCGATATTACAAAAACTATGTATATCTTATCTAGTAAGATCGTATGATCGAGTTAGGGTAACATAATAACTAGGAGAGTGACAAAGAAATCATGAAGGTGGAGTTTCCCAAACAACAAAATCTGGATGTACCCTGCATACATACCTAAAGATCCATAATTTAATAAAAAATAAAAAATAAAAATCACGCAGTTAAGATTTCATTGAAATAAATACTTTAATACATGGACCAACTCATGTATACGCTACACACATTTTTTTCCTTCTCTCTCAAAAAACCCTAACCTTGATTCTCATCATCTTTCAAAAAATTATTGTCATCACTCACACAAGAGGTCGAATGAGAGTGCTTTGATCTCTTTTTCCAGTATTTTTTTTTCCTCCTCTATCTTTCATTCTCTTTCAGGAATAAAAGAGTTTTCTTTTTTATGTTCTTCTTTAACTTTCTAATAAGTCAAGATTTTTAATAGTTATAGAACTACATCTGTGAAGATTTTGTACCACTGATGTTTGATCTGTGTGGGTTTTAAATTCTATTTATTAGATCTTAAATCTGAAAATTTTTATTTAATTTAGATCCGCAATATAGATATGTTATTTTTTTTGGTAGACATTAATCTCTTTTAGTATTCGAATCATAGTCTCTACTTTCCAAGAAACACAATTTAGTAGCAGATGAAGATTATTTGCTGATAATATTTATTATCTTATTCTCTTAGAGAATTACAGTAACTCATAATTCTTACTATTGTTGTATTTGTAATCCACTTTTCATTATCTGTGCTTGTACTACTTTTTAGTATTTATTAATATCATTCCCAATGATGAAGCCATTATAGCCTCAAGGGCGTTCTCTCTCATTTTTTTGAAAATTATATTTTTCATTTTAATTTTATCTAAAAGTGCTAGTTTTATCTTTTATTTACCCTCTAAATTTTTGTAATTATAGTATTTGTCCTTTTTTATAAAAAAAAAAATTCAATAATGCCCCTAATATGACTTACTAATACTTTTTCAATTTTTGAAACTAAATTTTATCTACACTTTTGATAATTTTTCTTTAGAATCACTTTAAATATATATTAGTCTATGTGGACTAATGTGTTTCAAAATTTGCTAAAACAAATTTAGTGCATGCCCTTTCTAAAATGGCTTCATCGTTGGGAATGCATAACGGACCCATTTATTAAAATTATCCCCTGTTTTGGAAAAGCAACACAAGTCTATTTCTCTACAAACATGATCACTTCATTACACACAAAAGGCAAACGAATTTGTAAATATAACATCATGTACAAATAGAGAAAGAAAAGTGCCAACACGAAAATATTCTAGTCACAATTATCAAATCATTAGTTGCCATGTTTTTCTTTTCTTCAGCTGGCTTCTCGACAGTCTCGTGGAGTCATATATTGCTATTATCATGTATATAATATAAGCACTATAACTGCCGATTCAAACTAATTTAATGAAGGGGAAAAAAAAATTATCACTATGATAATTGTCTAAAATAATTTTAACCGGTTCATGTTTCTCACGAGAAGCTAAACAAGTATACATACTCGTTGGCTTCCTTGTAATCTAGAAATTGCAACATTGAGCTCCGCTTTTACAAATTCATATAAATTATATTTCAGTTTTTTAATAATATTTTTTCCTAGTTTTTTTTTGAATAAAATATTTTTTCCTAGTTTGGAGGAGTAATAATTTAAAAAAATTTCCGTGTCTTGTTGTGTGGTAATTCAAAAATAGACATATGAAATTATAATTTTCTTTTGCTTGAAATATGAAATTATAATTGATTGAAACTTGAGAGTAAATAGGATAATGACTAATATCTCAATTTAAAATGATAAAGAAAGGAAAATTGGGTGAATGAAAAAAAAAAAAAAGTTAATGTAGTTGAGTACCATGGAAATTGGGTAAGAGGACACGTAGATTTGAAGTCGTAATAGGCGGAGCAAAATCAATGCCGATTCACTGATGTTGGACACTCTTTGGTAGACTAAACCATGACAATTAATATTTATCATATTATCTATGTAAGTATAATTTCGTTATGAACAATTCAAGCACAATTAGTCTTCTCACAAAGCCCAAAATAACCTACCCGCATAACACTTATGTTATTGACACGTGGCTACTATCCATAAGTAGCATAATCCAGCTGTTTCTTGTTGTAATCTTGTTTGTTATCCCTACGAAAAAATCCATTAAAAATAATAAAAAAAAAAAAGAAACATTATTCGGTTGGAATAAAAGTAAAATGGGATCTGCTCAAAAAAAAAAAAAAAAAAAAGTAAAAGGGGAGACTTTTGGGGATACTTGGGAGATGATGAAGGGCCGGATATGGGAGAAGAGCCGCCCAATAGGGCCCATTAGGTAGATGCATTCACGCATCATTTGTGCACTTGTATTGTGGTGGGCCCACAATTTGCCCAGGATGGAACAAACTTGTGGTCCCACAACCATAAAGTCCATGTCTTAGCCCAAGTATTTTAAAAAAGGTAGTGTGAATATGTTTTGATGCACCACTGTGACAAAGATGGTTCAATTTTTTCTTAGATTTTTTCACATATGCCTCCTCTCTCAGTTGTTATCTTAATTAATACTTCCTTGGATCACACACGTTCCCCGGTTCAGATTAGGATCCATAAAGTGTTGATTTGCATTAATAGTATTAATCACATTTTAATGCTTTGATTTGAGATATGGAATGGGAATTTGAATCCAATAATAACAGTTTTACCATTATTTGACGATTGCTTTACTTGATCCAATAATTAGGGGAGCACTAAATCAAGCTCATTCTCTCATTATTTAGGGAATGGCTATTATATATTAAAACTCTTTTAATTATTCTTCTAGACCAACTTGAAACCCGTTTGCCCAATTAGTGGAAAGGAATGATCCTCAATAATTGTTCCATCATGATTGGAATATATCTTTATATATTAAATTGATTAACTACTATTTTTTCCCTCTTAGAAAGTTGATTAGATTGATTAATGTCTTGATTTCAATAATCTAAGACATAATCTTGGAGTTTTATCCGTACACTTTGGGATACAGGAGGGACTGAATCTGATGGACAATTAGGAATCGGATCATGGTCAGATTGGGCTTAAAGAGGAATTTTATGTCCGTTTTTTCCCCCCTTAAATACATATATGGAATACTTCCCTTCCCCCCTTTAAAATATTGTTGTGCTTAAGCTAATTGGATCAGAAAGAATCTACCTACAGAAGAATCTATTGGATATTGTTATGTTGAGTATTGACTATAAGATCAGATCCCATCCCAAGTAATCACCTCCACCCCTTTAAAGACCTATTCTAAAAAGAGTACCATTTAATTGAAAGAAGCAAAAAACAAGAAACAACCGAATGTGGCTTTATAACACCTTGAAAGGCTGTTTGGATATAAATGTACTAATTTTGGAGAGCAATGCATGCCCATGGCACAACTTGGTAATTTTCAATTCAAATTCATGTTTTTTTTTTTTTTGGTATGTTATTATTAGAATCTTCAAAAGGAGATTTATCACCCAATAATAATTGAAGATTGAGTTGAACATGGCCACCATTAGCTATGGACCAAAAGTAGAGTTGACCAATGGAATGCAATTGGGTAGCATTTAGTTGGGCTCAAAGGAGTTGTAGAGTACTATAATGTGGATAATTTCAAACTAAAATATGTCTTGTTGGTGGGGAAACCACGGCTTTTATATTTTGATTTGGACAACATTGCTCAGTTCTTCCAAATTGGTATTGGTGGGTCAATCCTAATTTTATTATGGCTTTGCCTCGCTGGATTTATAATTATTGAATAGGATCAAATGTACCGAATGCCGTACGGACGTTCCAGAAGATTATTGTGTTGGTTACCTAATTAATCATATAATCTTAAAATAATTCACTGGATCACACAAATTTTTCCATCAAAGGTAAAGAAAGGAATGATATTCTCTAGAAAAACACTGCCAATATAGTGCTTTCAACAAGAAAAAAAAAAAAAAATAAGACTATTTAACAAATGGGTTTTTTTTTAATTAATCTAATTGATTGTGAGATGAAGTTTCTGGTTGATTTTATTCGGTGTTCTTGGTCCTAATATTTACATTTACCAAGTTTTAGTGGGTCAACGATGGATGAGGGAGAATGCATAGTGTGGCGGCTCCATTAAGGCCCAAAGGCTGTTTTGGTGGGAGGTGAGAGGGTGGTGGGTTCTAGCTAGCTGACACTAGCAAAGTCGATGTCTTCGGCTTTTTGACTAGTGCATAACGCAAAAACCATTTCCACTAACACAAATACAGCGTTCAAAAGAGTACTAGCGCCCACACTCGGGAGAAGAAACTATTTTTGCTTCCATAGACTAATATTGACTTTTCTCAACCAAAGTCGTTTGAATCTCTTTTATGAGTTTTGAGAATCATGGCCTCTTCTATAATTTCAAGTTAGAAGCCAATCATTGTATATTCAAACACTTCTGCATACATGGTGCCCCTTTTCTAAAACCTTTTCAAGATTTTTAGATCGAATAATTTTGTTGTTGGTATTCTTGTTTAAAATCTTTTCAGGATAATCAAATATTAATTCTAACAATCAAATCGACTAATCAAATTCAATCTATTTTATTTTGTATAACCGACCAAAATTGGATTCGATCGGTCCTACTTTTGACTATGGATATTAGTAATAAATTTCTGATCTAGTGTATATTATTATACAATTTGTAGAATATTTTATATTTACATTTGTGTTAGTATTGGTTCACTTATGAAGCTTAATCTGCTTATTTTAAACGTTCCAACCATAAATAAAAAATCTATTTTGATCTTTAGACTTTACATACTTTTTAGTTTTCTAAATTAAGTCCAAAAATGCTCATAATGGCACTTTCAAAAAAAAAAAAATGCTCAAATAGCCTTATCAGCATAATTTTTAGTTAAAATCATTGAATATAAATATATATGTATTCGGTAAAATGATTGAATATATTTAAAAACAAACGAAAAGATTTAGTTTTTTTTTTTTTTTTAAAAAAAGGCCAAATCCAAATTGATTTGGTTAAATTGGATTTAGGTCCTCACATTAGAATGGATGAGATTTTCCAAAACCGATGCTTAATTGGATTGGTTAGAATTTTACTAAAACTAAGTTTCGAACTGAGGAACACCTAAGAATTTTAATCGATATAGCTAGTCATAACAGTTGTATTTTCTTATCCATAAAAATGTGTCAATACAAATAAATAGTTGAGAACCAACAATCACCTCACTACTTATAAGTCATTCTCAGCATCATTCAAACGAAATCTAGCATAATCTTGTCTCTGTCCATCACTCTCCGCGCTAAAATTAACATGCTTCCGTCATCATCTCATCCTATATATATATATATATAGTGTAAGACACAGAAATATGAGGCAATCATAGTTGGAATAGGAAGATACCTTTTAGACGCAACCTAACTGCATATCATCAACCTGGCCAACTTCGAAACCACTCAAGTTATAATCTAGTTATATACTTGAAAGATATAATTGGTCTTGGGCCTCCCAAACAAACTTTAACTTGGGCCTATCCATCCTTTAAAAATGGGCCTAGTTATGTAATGGAGAAATCTCGAATATTCTCATTGATAGTTGTACCTAACAATTTTTTCATGATATGCATATGGCTTTTCTTTATTGGCGTGATCTTTTATGGTTGCCATTTTGAATTATGATAAGCTTCGTAAGGCTTAGGTACGCACGCATGGCATCATATCTTCTCTCTTATCATCATAATACAACTACTGAACTTTCACTACTATTCCATGCTGTCTTATCTATCATATTCCAATTTGTATACTCGTTTTTTTTTTTTTTTTTTTTTTTTTAAGTCTTGAAACTGTGTACAAGTGGCAACATGAGTCGCAACAGTGTTATACTGATGAGGAGAATAATTCTGAGATTTTAATGTGTATACTCTCATTAATTTTCCAATGTACATATACAATATTTATATACATCTCTTATTGAAGAGCCAATAGTAAATGTCGACTGATGTAGATGTAGGAGGACCATAAATAATTTAGACAAACATATAGCTAGGGTCATATATACAATGCTTAGTGGTCCCTCCTTACCAAACTATAGAGCTACATTAGTATCTTAGTCCACTGCTCGTAGAAAATCTACCCTTAAGTGCTAACTGCCAAACCTGATTTGGGCCCTGCATTAATGTTTCGCCTTACCGTGGTTGGTAGACTGCTTTCAGTCCGTGAACTCATCTCAATATCCACATATATTTATTTATACATAAATAATCACTTTAATCACAAGATCCAGTCATGATTAGTGACTAAATCACGCGGATCCTCCTCCATTAGCTTTCATTTTAAATCAACATATTTCTGTTGATTAAACTGTCGTTTGCTCAAAACGACATACAATTTGACTTATGTTCACGAAACAACTCTACTACTCATGTCAAGTAAAAAGGATAAAAAAGTAAACAACTTTTTAGGCAAGTTTATTTATTGCCGTTTCTTTCGGTGCAATGATGCATTTCCATCCAATTTTAACCGTGTTATTTTGAATATTTTGGTTTATTTATTTATTTATTTATTTTATTTTTCGGCCGTGTAACGTATTTGTTACACATTTACAAATGGAAATATAACCAGCTGTGGAAACAAAGCACATCACGAGTGATTGTGAAACGTTAACGCAAAAGGAGAGAGTGCCAACCATTATTGACATATTTGAGAGAAAAAAAAGTGCATGGAATAATAACAATAATAATAGCAATTGGACGAAAGGAAATGAGTCAACTCTAGATTAAAAAGTGGGTGGGGCCTGGGTGCTTCAAATCCGTCATTATCTTTGATGGAGATACAAAGCTAAAACGAAAGAGATGGCCAGCTACACGACACAGAAATTAATGTCTTTAATTATATATTGCAAACTTCATATAAATCCATTTGCTCAACTCAATAAGCAAATAAGAATCCAAAGTAGATGTGACAATCGTATTAGCAGTGAACCTAAAACACCAAAGCTACACAAGAGTAGCACATATACTTGCTAGCTCAAACAAGTACCTCAATATAATACACATTTTTACATAAACCTATCGACTTTTTTTTTTTTTTTAAGGTTTCCAATATGGGAGTACTCACACTCTTACACTGCATATTGAGTACTAGTATTAGTATAAGAAAAAAAAATTTAAAAAAAAAAAACAGAATTTGGTAATGGAATCTTTTATTGGGGGTGATGGGCCAAAGCTAAGGGTTGGTCAGAGCCAGGGATGAACACGTACTACATAGTACTAAGAGCGAACGTTAATGGTAAAAAAACAATGGGACTTGCCAGAAAACAGAAACTTCCTTGCCGACAAGAAAAGTGGGAAAATAGAATAGAGAGTACGATAAAGCAAAGCTTAAAGCCATAAACGTCAATATCAAAAGACAAATTGTAAACATCACAAGAAGAATGAGGATGGATTTTGTTCTAAAAACAGATATATATATCTCTCTCCCTTTCTTTCTAATATCGTTTTCCTTTAGATTCTCATTTAAATACTTTCTTCCCTACTTAGATTTTTTACCCCATTGCTACAGCCTAAAGTTTATAGAGGTTTCAATACTAGTTAATAATCCATTTACACATGGCAGGACTGGAGAGTATATGAATTGTTACAACTTGATCTTCGTAACTTAATTTCTCACATGTTCAAGATAGAAATTCCCCATTGAACATAAATAAAGCTGGCAAGAGGAAAAAACATGAGTTACAGAAGATTTTAACAAACATTCATACGAGCACCACGAAGGCCAATCACCGGATTGCAGGGTAGTGAGAATTTAGATATCACATAGATTTGACTAAAAGTTACTTACAACGATATCTTATAGTGTTCTAAGACAGTCAAACTACGATATAGGAAAGTTACTTTCCCTTGAAACTGACAGATCAAATGTGCATGAACTTTTTTGCTAGAGTTATACTGCCATTGTTATTTCAAATTTACAAAAATTTGACGGCCAAAAGTTCTCGAGTAAGATATATGCCGACTCCTAATGTGATGAAAAGCTCTTAAAGCTAATTATCAGTGAAAGAGGAAAATTGAAGTATGGAACTTTGGTAGAGTGGGGATTCTTGGCCAGCTCGAAATAGTTTCTGGACTGGTTAGTGAGACAGTGTTCTCAACAGATCTCACAAAATGTTTTTCTCCTTAGCCACGGACGAATCCGACATAGGAAATCAGAAAAACTTAACCAATTAAGGCCACAAATGAAAAGCATATCATTTCAAATGCAATAAAAATCCTAGGCTAGTTTAGTCCGTTTTCAGGGTTCAAAAGGTATTCAAACGCTGAATAGCCGGAAATAACAGGCGCATAGCTATTGGCCCTATCGATGACACTACCAGGGCAAGACCGAGGCGATCAGAAGAGTAGAGTACAATAAATGGCTTGAGTAAAAGAGACCTTCTTAGTCTCGTTCATTTGAGTTCTTTCATGGCAACTAGACTACAAAGAGACCCCAGCATTTACAATAGGATATCCGAATGAACAACAAGAAAACCTGAACATTAACTTCATTCTTGGTACAGATTGCAACCATGAAGCTCCTACAGTAAGGGTAACTCAAATAAAGATGAAAAAGAAATTAGCTTGGTCCAGAAAGAGTGTTTCTTCGAATGTGAAGACTGAAGAACAGGTTAACGGATAGACATAAAGAATGAGGGTATAATTCATGTAATCACACAGACAAGCGTATGAGTAATCGATTTTTCTTTAAAATGAGTACGTAAATAATTGAGAACTATTTGAAGAGCTATAAGAAATTGGAGAAGTATCACTATAAAACTCTACGTTTAAAAATTTCACAAACAAACTGAGCATCACTCCTTCCAGACCTAGAGCAGAACAAAATAATTAAAGATGCCTTACACTATAATCAACACACCTCTGAATCAAAGAAGTTAAGCCCAAACCGATCGTATAATGGCAGTGCACAATCCCACCTGCAAAAAGCAACAATCTTGAGCTTTAATTACATTTCTAATCTATAGAGGAAAAAACACAAAGGCAGGAAAGTGAGAAAAGAGACTTGAGAAGCACCCGTATATGGAGACATGAGCCATGCAAGGAGAAAGAAGAAGGGGCAAACCAAATCCAGTGTCTATTGAATTCTCTCAAGTATCTTTTTGTTTTTTCCTCATACTCTTTGCAATTATACAATACCAAAATCATAAAGAAGAAAGACTCAGCCTCCCAACAAATGCTGGCTCTTTCATGGTTCTCCCAATTTTTGTAAAAATCTTGTGTCTCCAACTCTACTGTCCTGAGCCTTGAGAATCATCCTTAGCAGGAGGTTGCTGGTGCTGGTGCTGTTGCTGATGGTGCACTCTAGCCTGACCCATCTGCTGATGATACATCTGGGTTAGAGTTTGTGGGTTCAAAACCCCAATATGACCATCCTGAGACAAGCCAAGCTCCAACCCAGGTAGCTGCTGGTTGTTCCCACCCAAAATTGAGGTGAAACTCATAGGACCCATGTTAGTGACCGGCAAGTCAAACCCAGAAAAGCCAATCTTTTGCAGGTAATTAGAGCTCTCAGTGCCCAAATTTGTGGTTGATGGACCAGATGATGACTGAAATCCAAAACCACTGACAGGGGGCCATATCCCAGTGGCCACATGGGGTCTCCCCAAATTTCCACCTACCATTGCCCAACTGGTCCTACTCCCTGACCCAATACCGGACCCTCCTAACTCATCAATCTTTTGGTGTAACCCAGCAGAAAGAGAGGTACCCTGTTGAGAAACAGAGCCCCCTGCCGCAGCCAAAGCCGAAGCTGGAATCGTCCCACTCCCCGTGGCCGCTATTATCGATGGCTCCGCCTGCTGTAAAAGCCACTGTATGGTCTCACCATCAGATTTATGACCCAATTCTCTGGTCAACTGAAAAATCCTAGCTGCACATAAAGCTGGCATCCTTATCCTCCTTCCTCTACCTTCAACCTTTGTGTGCCTATCCTTGTTTGAACTCCTCTTTGGTGCCAATTGCTTTTTGGTCTCATCTTTATCTGCAACCACAATCTGGAAATCTTTGATTTCAGCTGCTTTATTCTCACCCATGTTGGTATTGGTTTGTGGTTGTTGTTGTTGTTGTTGCGGTTGTGGGAGGCTCAAGAAGTTGGGTACCTCCTGAGGTTGCTTTGAGCCCTTGGGATCCATGAACAGGGCAAAATAGAAAAATAGGAGGAAAAAAAAGAAAGGTCCTCTTTGATTGAAGAAGGCGACCCTGAAAAGTCCTAGGCTTTCATCAGATTTCACTGTTTTTGGCAAGGAATGAAAGACAAAACCATAATAAAATATTCAAAATATTAAAATCCCAATGTATCCAATGTCAAAAAATTCACACCGGTGTTTTACAATGATGTTTTCTTCTCTCCTCTCTTCTCTCTCTCTAACACGTCCCTTCTTTGTTTACCTCTTTTAACACTGTAGTGGGTTTTGACTAGCCTTGTCTGAAAGCTACTTTAACTGCCTATTTTCACCAACCTAGACCACATAAAAGATAAAAGCCCATTCCATTTCATTCCCATTCCCATTATTTCTCTTCCTCTTCACCCCTGAGCATGTTATAATTGCCAACACCAATCCATTCATGCCTTTGCCAAGCATCTCTTGTAAGGGACTCAACTGTGCTGAGCTGGACCCTTTCATGTTTTGACAACTGGACTGTTATGATTGGATGCTGGGGTTGCTTCTTTCCTACTCTAGGCCAAACTCCAAAGGCCCATCCATGATCCTTGAGAATTCAGATGTGTTTTTAAATATTAAAAGGAAAAAAATTGAAAAGGGAATTTGAGTTATAGACCCAGAAAGGATGTTGTGGTTGCACATAATGAGGTCAAGTTATAGATATGCATTTTTCTTTCGGAAATAAAGATACTAAGTGGGACCTTGGGACACCCTGATTATACTATGAGTCAAAATATCACTTCGCATGGTGGTGCTGTATTAGATTTGTTCAATTTTAGAAGACTTAGCTGGCTGGCTGGCTTGCTGCTTCCTTTCCCAATCTCCCAAATGTGCAATTAAAAATAGAGTTAAATCACTATTCTATTTGTTATTGGTGGCTATAAAATTATTAATAATTAGTAATAACACTCTTAAAAAAAAAAAAGAGTATACTTTGCTTAGTAATTAGTAATAACTGTTTCGTAATTAGCAATAACACTCTTGAAAAAAAAAAAAAGAGTATACTTTGGAAATATGTCTTTATATTTTTAGTAATTTTAGAGGGAGAGTTTTCTATTACATTCTCTGCTTATATGTACAAAGGAAATGGCTATAAATGAACATTGTCATACTTAATATTTCAACTCAATAGTTTGAGCGGAAACCAATAATAATTAATAGCCCAAGAAATTGAAAGGAAGTCCCTTAAATATCTCCAATGACACATATGCTCAATTTTTAAAAGTGGGTTACGTAACCCATTCTCACATCTGCTTTGAAAGCGATATTCTTTGTCTTAATATCAATGCTATTTTACATCTAATATGTAAAATATATGCCCAAGGAGCCTAACAATTAACACGGAAGTAAATATTAATATTAACATTAATTTGCTGAGGTAGCATGTGTGCTCGTGATTTGTGCCATTTAATATATATAATTGATTTACTTAAAGAGCTTAATCTAA
Organism: Parasponia andersonii; assembly: GCA_002914805.1. Lineage (NCBI taxonomy): Eukaryota > Viridiplantae > Streptophyta > Magnoliopsida > Rosales > Cannabaceae > Trema > Trema andersonii. Next base: position 305,471 of record JXTB01000122.1, read on the forward strand.
TGATCAATCAACCTATAATTCCAATGTCATAATTCACAAGAATACATACTGTGTTGAAACTTAACATGATTTCCATTAGGTCACAGGTGGAATAGGAATGAAATTAAATTCAAAATTAGGTATAATTAAAAACATACATATCACCAATAAAAATTAGAATGATTATACAAAAACTAACACGATTTTTATAACTTAATGTCACGTTTGTTTCATGAAATGAGTTTCATGAAATGAAACTAGTAATAACAAGGAATTGGAAAAGAAATATGAATGATAATATATTGTTTGGTTAAAACTGAAATAACAATGGAACAAAATAAAATATATTGTGTATTAACAAAATTATTCTTATTTTTAAATATTTCAGTAGGAACAAAGAGGAAAAAACTAATTTTATCAAAATTTGAAATAGAGTGAAATTTTTATTCTATTGGTAAAGAAGTGGAATAGCAATTCAATCACTGAATGAAATTATAATTCTCGTTCCTTTGCCAAAAAAATAAAACAAATATTAGAATATACTATTTATTAGAAAGAGTTTTCCATTTCAAACTCCATTTCTTCGTACCAAACATATCCTAAAGAGCAAGTGGACAATCATCTTCGTATATACAGCCCTTTCAATTTGTTGTACTTCAAGTCATCTCTTCAATAATTTTTGTTTTCGGGAGACAAAAACCTTTTAGTCATGGAGGTATAATGCGATCAATCGCGTGTGAAACATCTGATTGAATAAGGTTATCCATAAGTTCAGTTAAATACAACATATTTTACATTTGCCAACTGGTTAACAAAGAAACCAACAAAAAGGCAATATATATACGTATATATATATATATATATATGTATATTTGAAAGAGAAAATAATACTTATTCAAGACCATGTGTGTGAACTTCTAGAGATACCATTATGATTCATTCCAATGAAACGTGACTCGTATTAAAACCATTATATATAGTCACAAACTCATACTAATCTAAAGCTGTGTATTACCTAGCTAATCTGTATTTATCAAGGTTGTTTATATATATATATATATATGTATATTTGAAAGAGAAAATAATACTTATTCAAGACCATGTGTGTGAACTTCTAGAGATACCATTATGATTCATTCCAATGAAACGTGACTCGTATTAAAACCATTATATATAGTCACAAACTCATACTAATCTAAAGCTGTGTATTACCTAGCTAATCTGTATTTATCAAGGTTGTTTTTTAAACTGCTCAAAGTCACTGATAAAATTAATGGTGTACTTAGAGAATTTAGTGGGGTTTCTCATTTATTGGAAAATTTATTGGTAAATTTCACTAATAGTAAGCTTAACATGCATGCAAATTTATCAAGCTTGACAAAGTTTAGTACACCAATCATCAAGCCTAACCACTTTTATTTTGGTGAATCAGAAAGTTACAATACTAATTATTAATGAATCTTTATATAGAGACCGAATTTTGGCGGTCTTCGATCTTAGACAAAATAATACTGTATCTATGTATATATAAAATGAATTGTGTTCTATAAATTTACAATATAGTGGACAAGTTGGTAATTTAATTGGTCCAAAGTTGCTTTAGTTATTCAAAATTCAAAAGTTTACAAGTTGGTATGATCAACATGAATTATGATGTCCACTTTTTACTATTGACTTACTAAAGAACAATGGCATATAAAGGGAGAGCTAGGGAGGTATAAACCGATCATTTTAATTAACTTGTCTACAATAGCGAAAATCACTCTCAATGATAAAGATATCCTCGATTCCCATGGCTTTGAGAAGATATTCATCAAGGCCTAAATAGATATAGCAGTTAAAAACGTGTTCACTAAGAAAACTTTCATTAGGATTATTTCTAGCTATAAGTACTATATTAAATTAAGGGGGTTTCTTTATTTTCTTTTATTTTCTTTTCTTTTTTTTCAACATTTTCTTATATATATGCTTTGGTGCTTTGATGTGGAGAAGGCCAATTCGTTCATTTTGGTTGTGTTGATGACAATAATAATGGCGGGAATGGCTAATGTGTGTGTTGGTGATTGAATTGGTAGTCACAAGTGCTTCCCATCATGGAGACAAAAGAGGACCCTCTTTCAAAGCTAGCTGTTGAATTATGATCATGAGACTTCAAAGCTGCAATATGGAAAAAGATCTTTGCTTTCATATGGGTTTTTCAAAGACGTATTACTTCCATAAGAGATAAGCTTTATTGCCCTTTTCCTTTTTCCCACTTTACTTTCATATTTTCTTTCTTAATTTGCAAAAGAAATAATTTCCACCTTATTACCAAGAGGTTTGCAGCGTTTGCTTTTTTTTTTTTTTGAATAAAAAAAAGACTTAATTCCATAAGAGATAAGGTTGTATTTGTGTTTGTCTTAATCATTCGAACTCGATCTATAATTCCTTTCTATCTTTTTCAAAATTAATATATATATATATATATATCAACCATCTTATAAAAATAGATTACTTGAATGACTATGCATGGAAAGGTAACACGAGGTATGATGAGATTGATTCCGTGAATTGGAAAATATTATTCTAGTAATTTCTCAATAATCCTAGGACATGGGTTGAATTTTCTTAAGAATTATCCAATCAATCAAACAAGCATGATTCTTCATTTTTTTAGGCTTTCTCTGAGGTGAAATGAACAGCTTGTCTTTCCCTTTTTTCTTTTACTCCCAGTTTGGACAATCCACGAGTTGAAATTAATTAATATTAGAAAACTACTCTTTCATTTAATTATATAAATCTATGAATGTAACTGATGGACAAAAAGAACTATTCAGTTAGAATATTAATTTTGCAAGCAGTATGATAACAAGTGGGGTTATGAAGTTTATTTTCGTAATTGTGTAAAAAAAAAAAAAAAAAATAGAGATGAAAACTACAGACCAAAATTCTATTACAGACTACAAATAAAATATATATTTATGTATAATCGTTCTCTATAGTAATATAATTCTTTGATATTCCCCCACCTATTAATTTAGACATGTCTTATGTTTCACAAAAGAAAAACATTATGGTACAATTTGAAACTATGTATATTGTAAAAGATCAATAAATATTAGTATGGTTTGCATGAAACGAAATAAACATTTCCAAAAGGATTCATTTGGCAGCAAGTAAAGGCACTTGGGCTAGTTGATTTATACATTTAAAACCTTTGCCTTTTTCAAATGGCCTATTGCAATTCTGAAAAAGTTGTTTAAGTTACGAGCAGAAAATCTATTCTCTGTACTTGCCTAATCTGTCTCACTGTTTGCAATGCACGAATTATTTGAATATGATTTTTATTTTTATTTTCCTGAAAAAGAATGGACTTAAGTACTGTTGAGAGTAAAAGAAAGAATTAAAATTGAAAAAATATGGTCGTTTTCCACCACATTAAATAAGAGCCACATCCTCCAATCGATGAGCTCTAATAAAGCCAGAATCTCTTAACCGATCCAAATCGAATTGCTCACTCCTTTTGATAAGATAGACCTCTCCATTATCCTTATGTCACATCTCTTTTATTTTATGTGCAATCCTTTTCTTTCATTTTTTTTTTCTTATATTTTATCTTTAAAAATAATAAGTTGTTCATTTACAAATATATGAAAGTATTTCTCAGATTTTAATGGACATTCTAGTTCTCATTTTCCATAACCAAACTCTTCTATCAGACTATGCTAAACAAAAATGTTTTTAAGATAATTTTGTTTTTATTCAAGCAAAAAATAATAATTTTGTGTTTAACTTTTTAAGATATTCAGACCTTTTTTCTTTTTTCTCTTTTTTATTTTTTTTTGCTAAAGCGTTCTTCTTTGAAAAAATTTAGGAAAAAAAAAAAACAACAAACAAAAACTTTTGACGGAGTTATCGCAATAATTTTGGGTTTTAGCTAAACTCAACAAATGGGTGGTTGAGACGCATTAATCCATCAAAATTGAACGAGATAAAGATTCCGAATTGGGGCTTATTTAGAAGCAATATTACAGAAAGGTCACAATCTCAACCATGTGCTTGATTGATGAAAAATTCTTAGCAGCCTCTCAAGAATTTAGGCTCCCCTTTCACACTGACGTGGAGAACCCTAATTTTTGTAATATATTCTCTAACCACTGATTCGTCAATTATTGGAAAAAAAAATATCACATGATTATGGATGACAATTATATCCATCAGCGCGTTTATCCATAAGTATAATAAATGGAGGTGTATAAATGCTTATTAAAAAACTCGATCCTAGTACAGTATAAAAATAATTGCCCCATTAATTATATATATAAAAAATAAAAAATATATATTAAGTATATATAATTTATATAAAATACATATATATATATGTATAAATGAAGTTGTATTATTAATATATTATTANATTTTAATGGACATTCTAGTTCTCATTTTCCATAACCAAACTCTTCTATCAGACTATGCTAAACAAAAATGTTTTTAAGATAATTTTGTTTTTATTCAAGCAAAAAATAATAATTTTGTGTTTAACTTTTTAAGATATTCAGACCTTTTTTCTTTTTTCTCTTTTTTATTTTTTTTTGCTAAAGCGTTCTTCTTTGAAAAAATTTAGGAAAAAAAAAAAACAACAAACAAAAACTTTTGACGGAGTTATCGCAATAATTTTGGGTTTTAGCTAAACTCAACAAATGGGTGGTTGAGACGCATTAATCCATCAAAATTGAACGAGATAAAGATTCCGAATTGGGGCTTATTTAGAAGCAATATTACAGAAAGGTCACAATCTCAACCATGTGCTTGATTGATGAAAAATTCTTAGCAGCCTCTCAAGAATTTAGGCTCCCCTTTCACACTGACGTGGAGAACCCTAATTTTTGTAATATATTCTCTAACCACTGATTCGTCAATTATTGGAAAAAAAAATATCACATGATTATGGATGACAATTATATCCATCAGCGCGTTTATCCATAAGTATAATAAATGGAGGTGTATAAATGCTTATTAAAAAACTCGATCCTAGTACAGTATAAAAATAATTGCCCCATTAATTATATATATAAAAAATAAAAAATATATATTAAGTATATATAATTTATATAAAATACATATATATATATGTATAAATGAAGTTGTATTATTAATATATTATTAATTTTAGTATATGTCATTAGATTTTTTTCTCTTTAAATTTATATTTAGTTTTATCTTTTAAATTATTCAAAATAATATTTTTTTTTTTCATTTTTTTATCAAGTATGAGTTCGTATCTACTCGTGCGGATAATATCCGAATCCGTCCCAATAATTTAAATAAATAAACAAATTAAATATGAGTTTAATTTTTTTTTTTTCCCTGAGTTCGGGAGTGGGATAGCTATGCTCACTTTGAATATGTTGGCACGTTGAATTACAATATCAAACTCAGCATTGAAAATAGAGTTAATTACCAAATGAAGATAATCGAGTAACTAAGAAATAAGAACCCATATCAATCTTTGTGTTGTTACTTGTTAGAGTTTTTCTCCTAGTTTGTTGACCCGACCGAAAGTACAACCTCCACATTTTTCTTGAGAAAGCAAAAAATAAATAAATAAATAAATAAAATTAAGCCTAACATAAATAAACGAAAAGCATCTTCTTTGGTCACCTTTCTACGTGCACATTGAAGATTCCATAACAAACTAGGCAAAACCCAATACTCGGTATGCCTTTTGGAATATTTAAATTTGAGAAAAAAGCCAAGAGGGTGTAACAAAGGGTAGCTTTTTCTTTCTCAAAACTACCACTTATCGTGCTTACCATTAGTTTCCATCGACCATTTGGAACCAAAGTATTAAATTAATTAAAATAAAGCAATAATTGATTACTCTTAATGATCCTTTTGGGTGTAGACCGCCATCCATACATTACACATATACGTGCTTGTACATATAATGAAGTATATTGTAGGCCTAAAGGCACCGCGTGTCCCATCCATGAAAGAAAGTTCAGATGATTTTGGATATGTATTAGTGATGATTTATGAATCTAAAATGCTTGATTAGCAATTGTGGCGAATAAATTAAACAAAGGTTAGCTATTAGATATTATTATGTTTAATGATGTTCCATGAGAAAGCTTTAAACCAAAGTATCCCCGGAAATTCTTACATAATTAGCCTTACAAAGGAAGCATCTCTCTTCGTCTTTCTTTTTTTTTTTTTTTTTTTTTCCCAGGAAGCAAAACCTGTTATGATGCCTTTTTGGAGAAATGGCTATTAATTTAAGATGTAACATTCTTAAGGAATATTAGTAGATGATAACATTGCTTTGTGACGATAAAGATAAAAAAATAAATAAATAAATAAATAAATGAACAAAGAAAGAGAGAACATGACCAACAAAATAAAAATTTGGCTCAGTTCTTGCTAGCTAAACTCATAAACAGCAAAGAACAATTCTCTCTGGGCTTATTTTACCTCTTTTAACATGTAGCTGATGATTCAGCATAACAGATTAAAAAAGGAGGAGGGTAAAGGTTTCACACACCGCAATGATTTAGATAATCTTGTCCAGAAATATCTACACGAGATTGAAAAAATGGTCATAATTTAAAGATGACTAAAATTAAAGGGCTGAACCACATCAAAGGCCCGAAGATATGTAGAAATGATTGTTGGGCCTTACTGTTGGACTTACTTCCACGTCGATGCTTGAGACGTACCGTGTACAGGGCATTCCTAATAACAGGTGCCCGTTATAGGTAGGTGACACAGCATGACAACTCGAAATCTCCACAATTAACTTATCTTATTTAACACAAAATTAATTCGAATTTTTACGATTAAATAATTTTTT
>JXTB01000122.1:312367-335604 GCA_002914805.1 Parasponia andersonii
CCCACCGTCTAATAAGCCACATGCATAACAGAATTATTTACATGGTTCCACAGACATTTCAACTCATAAGTAACATATATTGCAAAGACAACTTGCTAATGTCTCCAGTCAGCTGCTCGAAGAAGGTCCAAAGTACATGCAGATAGGTGGATTGATCCGGAAAATGGAGAGGATTGCAGATGGAACTGTCCAAATACCATCCCCACAAATCAAACCTGAGGCAACTGCACCGGCATAATCTTCAGAATCCTTCCTATTCAGTCGTTCCCACACAAAAAGAATTACTGTTCCAACGAACATATCGATGGCAAAGTAAGCTCCAATGTAGAAGGGGACTGCCATGGCCATTGGAATGGGAATAAACTGTGATACCTTCTTAGGGGTCACATCCCTAAGGAGGTTTACAACCAGGGCTGCCACAAAAAATCCACAACATAAGGCTAAGCAGTGCTTTGGCAGCTCAGAGAAGCCCTCAATGCCAAGAATGGCCATTTCCCTGAAGATTACAGCATAAGGTGCTTTGTATGGACCATCAGGGGATCCAATGTCAAAGGCAGTCCAAAACAACCAAAATGTGAGTGGAGCAATCACACAACCCATGGCTGTGCCAACTAACTGGCTCACAAACATAGACCTAGCTGAGGAGAGAGTGAGGTAACCTGTCTTGAAGTCTTGCATAAGATCAGCTGCAGTGGAAACAATGGACATCATCACCCCACAAGCTGCTAATCCAGCTATAACCCCACCATTGCTTCCAACCAATGAAGCAATCATGAAGAGACCTATCTTTCCATAGGTTGAAGCTAAACTCCAGTCCGTAAGGCCACAGCCATAAGAGTTGCAGAAGGCTAAAGCAGGAGCAATGATGTACGAACCAAGAACCAGATACCACTTGAGGGGTGGAAAGATAATTGGCATAGTTGCTGTTGATATAGCAACCAAGGCCACATATCCCGAAGCTGCAATCCAAGTAGGTATTTTGTCTTTCAAAAATATCTCATCCCTTCTTTTTTGCTCCAGCTGTAGCTTAGCGGTCTCTGTATCTGCTAAGCACAAATTTAAAACAGTTAATTTTCAGCTAAAACCATATTTCTTTGCACCAACATACTGTTTTTGGAATAGTTAAAACAAGATAAATGCATTGCTATGCTAAGAGGTCCTTAAGATACGTTGTGGAAAATAACAAAATAACTGACCACTTAACGTGCTAATGCATAAGCAAAAATGTTAGACACACTACTGAATGAGAAGCTAATTTTCCTTTACAATTAAGATTGGTTAAGGACAGGATGGGTATAATCTTTCCCTTGCTCAACCTTTTCACTTGTTTATACATACCCGAATAAATCATACTATCTATCTTTGATCTTTAATTCGCAGTAATTTTTCATTGGCTGAAAACAATAATGACAGCCAAACAAGTAACAAATCGGTTGCATACTGCACTCAATTTATCTTAGATAATATAAAGACATGGTAATCCAGACATGAGTAAATTGTACAAGATTACAATTCAAATTTTAGTGCCATAATACATGCCTATCACAAAATATTTCATTGCTAAGAGTCAGAGGAACAAATTTCAGATATCAGGGACAGAGTAAATTCTCACCTAAGACGTCTCTAACGACAGGAAGATTTGTCTGTTTGGAGCTAACGCTGAATATTTCCTTAGCAGTAATGGCTATAATCTTGATCAAATTGTAGATTCCATCCCCCAGAATAAGAGAAATAGCTATAAAGACCTGCCAAGGAAATAGCATGTAAAAGGCGTTGCGGTCCTAGGAGTGCAATAAGATAGACTAATTCATTCAGTACATAAGAGAGGTGTCGGCAATTATGTGCTTCATAATTATTCAGGTTACATGCAACTGCTTGTTGCAGCTTAAGATTTGTTCTTTCCCACCTTAAATCACACCTCAAGATGAAAGATATGACCAGTCCACAGCTTCATGATCATAAGAATAAAGCAAGTGTCCTTCACATAGAAATTATTGGAATATACCTTATATCCATAAAGACCTTTGAAGTCATTGCTACCAAGGTCAGCTGGATACCAGTCCCCAGCATGTTGGGAAATAAAGGGCCAGAGGAAGCCCCATGATATGATAGCCCCAAGAAGAACTGAACAGTTGACTATGTGAGGGCAAATGAGACCGCATCCAACATAAGTCGGACTAAAGTCGAAGTAAAACCTACACGAAGTATATCATATAAAACATTAGCAACGTACCAATATTTATAAATATAGTGCGACTCCAACAATCCTCTTTTTAGTATTTTATTACAGAGAACCCCAGTACCCCGTAACATGGAAATTAACAAATTAATAACTAATAGCATAGCAATGGATGACCATTAGCCCCTGCCTCATTATTAAGCTTTGATTAATATGTAGAAGGACTCAGGATAAGCGAAACACAATTATCTTATATTTAATTTGCCAGGGAATGATTCGATATGAACCAATGCAGCATTCCCGTAGTTCTAATCACCCACAACCACTGTCAAGTGTCAACCAGCAACTGACACCAGCTAAACTCGAAATAAGCTTCAAAAAGCTAAGAAAGCATGGACAAAAGGAGAGCAGAAAGGAGAGAGAGCAAATAAAAAGTTAGCATCACAAGAAAGCACCCATCCTCCAACCCCTCTTTTGCTTGTCTTTCTTCCTGTTTGTCTGTTTTTTTTTTTTTTGGGGGGGGGGGGGGGGGGTTAGGAGTTATTAGAAGTAGCACAAGAGTCTTACGTGTTCTTAAATAGTGTCAATCCAAGGCTGGGAAAATTGTCAAATCCACATGAATCTCCAATCCCGCTGAAGAACCACTTAAAGCAGCTCCAGACCAAACTAATGCTTAAATATTTTCCAAGACAACGTACTTGCTTCCTGTAAAAAGAAAATAAAAAGTCGAACACACATTTCAAACAAGTAAAATCATGAATTTTCCATATACATAACACTTATTAAGTTCATTAAAGTAAAAACAGAAATATAAACTTGGAACAGGAGCGGGTATATATATATTAGAAAAATAATTAATTAATTTCAACAATGGCAAAGACTATACAACGAAATACATCAAAAATAAAGAAAGTTCAAGTTTCAGATCTTACCCGGCAAGTTCAGCTCCAGTATTCGTGTGAAAGCTATTTATCAACATAGCAGTTGCAGTCCCACTAGGATATGTAAGCTTGTAATCCATGACCATAACCTTAAATTTACATGGATAGAAATAAGTGAAGGTCAGTAAAAGCTCAATACATGATAATCATGGTTGTCAAGACATCCCATTTTCCAGCAGAGACAAATTGAATTTTCTTTTTCTACTTCACTACAATGTTAAAAAGTTTTATCTTTACAATCTACAAATGCCTGGAGTTCATATAATTAGGACAAATTTTGCTGTACCTTCTCTATACTGTTAAAAAGTTCATCTTTAAAGTTTATGAAACATTTTGTAATAACTAATCTGATATGCATAAGCCAAAGCAGTCAAAAATTAACCAGCCCAATAATTAATTCTAAGGGGAGGGGAGGGGGGAGTTTATTTGACTGAAAAAAGACTACTTTCTAAGTTTTAACCATAAAAACCCAGCTGGTACATTGAATTGAATTGAATTAGTTGAAATGTACTAGCCTAAGATGAAAGACCACAATTACACCAGAAAAAAAAAAAAAAAAAAAAAAAGGCAAATGACGTTGACATCGATGGGGAAAGCAGTAGCCGTAGAGTAGAGTTACCTTGCGAAGTGGAACAAGACTGAACAGACCCAGAAAACTAACAACAAATAAGAAGCCAGTCATCCAACCCAATCCCGGGTTCTTGATATCCTCGGCCCTGTTCCCCGGGTAATCGGTTCCGATGAGTTTGTAGGTCCTCTCATCCATCGCAACCAGATACGAACCAAACCCACCTGTTTCGCAATTTTCATCATTGAAATCGAACTGGGTTGACAAAAAGTTTAAAGCAATTTATATATATATATATATAGAATTTCATGGAAAATAATAAATAAAGTACCGCTGAATGCGAGGCCATAGCAAGCGACAACACAGGTCTGTATAACGGTGTTCTCTTGCCTTGTAAAGGGCTTAACCGAGAATCCCAGTTTGGACAAAACCCCAGTCCACGATTTCACGAAGAAGAACCCCAGCAACCCGGCCGCCACGTTCAGCGACGGGATGATCCCGACCGTCAGATTGAGCTTGTGCGTAATGATGCAGAAGAGACCACCCAGGAGGGCGCTCACCACCAGACCCCTGGTCGTGATCTGATCCTTCCATTCGGGGATTGGGCCGAAGGGGTCGTCGGCCTCGACGGCGGAGATCTTCTCAGAGTCGTGGATCAACGGCTCCGATATCTCCACGGACGCTGCTTGGGTCCCCATGATTGGATTTACGAGAGAGAAGAAAAACGAGCTTTGGATTTTTGTTTTCTTATTTTTTTTTTTTTTTTTGAGAAGATTAGAAATTAGATTCAATTTAGATTCAAAAGTGTGGGAATAAAGATTGGGTGTGGGAGAGAAGAGGATAAGAGAATGGGGAAGAATAGATGGCCAATTTGTCCTCTACTTTTCTTTTTTTTTGTTTTTTTTCATAAAAATATCAAAAACAAGAGTCTGTTACTGTTAGTTGGAATATAAAAAGTCCCAAGATTATTAGTTTTTTTTTTTTTTTTTTTGGGGGGCGTGTGGGGGGAGTATGGAGGAGGGTGGGTGAGGTAGTTGTGTTGTCTTTATCGAATAAGAGAGTGGCACGTATGAGGAAGTCATTTTTTTAAGAGTAAAATAATAATTAAAAAAAAAAAAAGGAGTAGAAAAAAGAAAGCCTTGGGAATTGGGAATGTGAGTCTCGATGCGGGGGTGGCGCCAGCGGTTGGGGGAGTGGTGGCGCAGTTTCAGTTTCTGACCGCTGACGCAAACAAATGAAAAGGCCCCTTATGGTGTAGCAGTCTAGCTGAGACCTGACCTGGGTGACGGTGGCCGGGTCCGGGTCCGGGTCCGGGTCCGGGTCCGGGTCAATTCAATTCAATCGGTTCAACTTTTTGAATGAAGCTCGGATTTTTAAGACTTGAAACTTGAAATTCACTTCAAACTTCAAAGCTTCAAAATGGTCTTGCTTGTTTTGTGGAGCCGACATTATTATTTTTTTTTTTTACCCTTTTTCTTTCCTTTATTTATATCTTTTAGGTATATAGTTTAATTGGGTGATAAGGTGAAAACACGATATATATATATATATATTTTTTTTTTTTCCAATTATGAACAAATTTCATTTTTGACGGCCTTAGAATTCTGTATTACTTCAAATGCAAGTATACGTAATCGTCTCTTCATATCATAATACATTTTTCCTTTCATTTAATGATGGTAATTGTGGTCTTAGCAGAAAAAATATTTGTAGCTTGTAAACGTCAAAAGACTCAAAACTAAGAAAAGATCTTTTATTGCAAAAAAAAAAAAAAAAAAATTGAAAACTATGTTGTGGGCTTGGTTCCCTGACCTCTTAACCATGCAAATTCAAGTACTTCATAAAAGAGGATGAGCCTAGCCCAAATAACAGTGTCTGGACTCTGAGCTGAGCTGAGTTTGGTTGAGGGTTAAGTAAATAATTAACACTTTTTAAAAATATTTAATTAAATTTACCATTATTATTAGATATTACCATTTTTTGAAGAGATTTAGTTAAGAATATGTCAAAAATTTATCAAGAATCTATAGAGAATCCGATAAGATTACTATTGAAGTTAAGAATCTATTAAGAATTCGTCAAGAATCTATCAAGAATTTATTAAGAACCTATCAAGATCGTCGTCAATATCAATAATCCATCAAGATTATCAAGAATCTGTCAAAAATTCATTAAAAATCTGTCAAAATCATTGCTAACGTCAAAAAATCATCAAGAATTAATTTTAAAAAAGTGGTATGTTAGTAGATTTAATTAATGAGAAAAAAAAGTGATATACAATTAATTTATTCAATAATTAGACCCTTCTCCAAACTCCAAGTGGACAATGTCCCATTATAGTCGATTCAATGTAAAACATGAGAGAAATGTACACTAAACAAAAACCCAATAGCTACCAATAGCAAAAGACAAGTGGATACCAAATTCCATTTTCTTTGAGGGAATAAATTCCAATTTGGTTTATTTGCAAGATTTTATTTTTCCGGTCCCACAATGCGAAGTGGTTAATTAAGAATAAAAAAAAAAAAAGAAAAAAGAAATCAATACAACGGTTCCCTTCTAAATGAGAAAGGAAAGAAACAGTTGGTCACCATCTCATGTATATGGGCCATCTTAGTGACCTCAACTCTCAACAACTAAATTAACAGTATACCATTTTTTTTCCCTTGGTAAATAAATCTATGATTATGCTATTTTTTTAAAATAAATTTTTGATGAATTTTTGACGATTTTGACAGATTCTTGAACAATTCTTAATGTCAGCCGCGATCTCGATGGATTCTTTATAAATTTTTGACGGATTCTTGATGATCTTGATTTATTCTTAATGGATTCTTGATATTGATGGCGATCTTGATGAGTTTTTGATAATCTTGATAAATTTTTGACTGATTTTTAATAAATTCTTGACTAATTCCCTCTAAAAAGTGGTAAAATCTAATAGTGGTGGTAAATTTAATTAAACATTTGACAAAAGAAAAGTGGTAATTGTCTATTAACCCCTAATTACCTTACTTGCGAGTGGACATTGGTGAATATATGCCAAAAATAGTCTCATTTCTCAAAGAGGCTTGAAATCTACCACGAGTCACCTACCCCTTTTAGACTTTTACTCAAAATAGATCTTCTTTATCCCCTAAACAATCTTAAAGGACCTACTAAGATTCTTCTAACCTCCACAATCCCATAGTGGTCATTTGGTTGGATATATCGGCAAATCATTACTGGGATACTGACTTTTTTTTTCCCCACGTTTGGGTGACTACTTGTTTGAAAAAAAAAACAAAAATCAAAAACAAATGCATCCAATCTTTTTGCATAGAGTTGATAAAATCATCCAAGTAACTCACGACAGATTTGAGTAAGTTGTTTATGCTTACTGATTCGATGGTCTTGTTGGTGGTGACTTTAGGAAAAACTAATACCTTTGAGCAAATATATTGCAACTTTTCCTTGTGAGCAAAGGATTCTTAATGAATTGAATCTCTGACCAGTTAAGGAAATGAAGATGATGAACTAATTTTGACCCTATACTGGGAAGAAAAGGCAAAGGGAATAGGAAATAGGACAACTCGTAAGTCGTTTTAGTAAGATTTATTTATTTATTTATTATTATTGTTATTATTATTATTATTTTGAAAAAAAAAAAAAGGTTGAAGTTTGAACTTCAAACCTAACATCAGAACCGAGTATAGTTAAGCAACATTACTTGGAAGTAAGAAGTCACTTGCTCCTGTCAGACTCAGAAATCAAAATTTTATGCAAATTTTAGTTATAATCTTGGACTCTTTGAAAATGGCAGATAATATTTAATAATAAAAGTTGGACTATTTAATAGTAATAGACTTTGTCATTAAATGAATAATGGTACCAAAACTGTCCCCATACATTAAAAAGAAAAATCAATGGGTGTGAAAATCCTCTATTGGATGCACAATCTGATAGTTTCGTGCAAATCAAAGCAATATCAACAACAACGATAAACGGTGATAATGCTAGACCCTGAGAATGAATAGCATTTATTCGTAATGACAATAGGAAACAGAAACGGAAACCACACGGTTCAATATGCATGTGGAAACACAATGGTCACCATCTGATGATAATAGAGGAGACAGAGACAAGCCTAAATTATCCAAGCAAAATTTTCACGAGTAATACTAGAAACATAAAAAATTTACACCAAAAACTTATACCACATGACGTAATATTGAATTCAACTATTAAATTTTAAATAATATATCTCACTTTTAAGTAAATGACCCATCATGTGATATAAGTTTTTAATATCTCGATCATTAGTTTAGCTTAAATTTGTACGAAAGGCTCACTCTCCGAAATTGCGGCGATTCCCTCGTTTTATAGCAGCTTGTTTTTTAGCTTAAGAATGTTGATGCCCCAACACGTAAGTCAGTCCTATTGGTTATAACTTTGACAGATTAGAGAAGGCAAGTCTCAACCAAAATGTGACTGCAATTATGGAGGAAGGACAACTTCATCACTCTTCTAAAGTTGAAAGTTGTTTCACAGTAAATGGGAATAAAGACGTTATTTTCTTCCTCCTTTTTTTATGGTTAAAATGGAAAAAGTGTCACACTAGGTATAGTTGGAATTATTTTTCTCAAAACTCAGCTACATAGTACATACATAAAAGTATCATAATCTCTACCTAAGACTGACACACTCACCATCCGTGCAGGTGCAGGGCCTTTCGGTTATTTTCCAGAGGGCAGAAAGCATCAAGCCCACTTGTAAGGAAAAGGGCCTCTTGGAATTAGAAAAGATGGCTGTAAGTAGCTTTTGTCTCAAAGCGTACGGCATCTTCCTCTAACCCAGCTCACTAGAACTTCCAAAGATGCTTTGTAGGGTAATGATGTCTAGCAGCCTTGTCTCGGTGTCTCCTGCATCCAGAAGATACTTGACATGGGCCATCACGACAGTCGGCAATGCAGCCAGCCTTTATAACTGGTAAAAATCACAAGCACGCACGCACCAAGATTTTGGTAAACGACAGAACAAAAAATATGTTAAAGCCTCTTTGATGATGCTGATACAAGGCGAAACCCGGACTCCAATTCTTGACATGTCAAATACAAAAGGAGTAAAGAGTTGCTTCTAGTCTTGTCGTCTACATGTAAAAACTGCACCAATTATAAGTCTAAGACATAGCTTTAGATATCAGATACAGCATGCAGCAGTGACACGTAAATATTAGTCCATCAAATTTTGCAGCATGAGACTTGCACCAAAAAATTACTTGTGCATAATTGAAGTGGTTTCAGTAGTTCAAATTCAAATTTCACAGAACATGATATGAAGTTAAAACTTTAAAGTGGTTCCAACTTACCAAGGTATGGTAGATAAACATATCGCATTAACTCCTGCAAAATAGAAAACAAATCCATTGAGGCCTCTTGGTCATATACACTTCCTATGAGTTCTTAACACGTCAGTGTAATACTAACGGTTACCAAGTTAGGCATAACAAAAGGCACATAAAAGAAAGCTCACTTTGCTAAAAAGAGACGGTGTGTATCATAAAACAATAAACTGTGGGGCAGTTTATGCTAGTAACACTAGTGCAGAGATACTTCAGTAGAGACAATAACAGTGGGGGTGGTGAACCGAATAAAGATGTTTCTCTGTTAAGGATTACATTACCCTAGTAAAAGCATTCCCTACGTGAAATTCTTTTGAAAATACATCCCCGCTATTAGGGTCCTTTTTGGATATGTCTTCATAAATTGATCATTTTTGTGACCAAAATTAAGGAGTACATATTTAAATTTCCAGTCCGTCATAGTGGGACTGTCAAGTATCACCGAAGTACCCTGTAAATTATTGCATATAATTGATGAGCGCGGAATGTAATTGTCTATGTAATCATTCCAAATAGAAAGTAAACATCCACTGATACAGAACGTCCCTAGATGCCCTTTGATACTCCTAATATGTGTCCCTTGGCAATTCAGGTGTGTTTGCAGATTGATGCATTAGTTTATGAGTTCTGAGGCGAAATGTATCTACACGTAGTATATCAATCATTAGCAATGAGTATGCGTGCATACAGTATTCATTAAAATACTTGTGCCACCTAGCCCAAGTATTAACGTGTATGCCAAATATTAACGTGTATGCTTCATGTACATAAGAACAACTAGTGGGTCTTCAAACCACTCTCAAATTTGTTCGTATGATTTGATATTGAAAAGAATAGCCAACCACAATCTTGTATCTTTCTAAATGTTTTTCTCTTCTTACAACATCTCGGACCCTTCCAGCAACCAGTGACTACCAACTCACTAGCAGTCACAATAAAAAGATCCTCATTCTTTTAGGAATTCTAGTTCTCCTTTTAAACTGCTATTTCTCTCAGCACATCTAAACCTTCCTCTAGTTTGTGTTTCCTTTGTCAACCCAAGAAATCTGATACTCAAGCCTCCACAAGAGATCAAAATGAAGGTGAGTCTAAACCAAACTCTTACCAAATTCAGGATACAAGGAAATATTTCCAGTCCTGTAACTCTATCTTTGCATTCCATTCTTGCAGGTGCTAGACTGGATGCACCAAAAATTTCGGCATAATAGCATCAAGCCTTTCAAGGATTTGAATATCGGTATTCCTGCTATTACTTCTATTTTCCACTTTCTAAATCATCCTGAAGGCATATTGCATGTATCAAGTAACTTAAAGATTCGAAAGATAATCAAGTATCCAACACAACCATATCAGTCTAACTCCGCAGTTAATCCCTAATATCCATGCACATTTTACTAAGATATAAGGAGACACATTCCACACGTCCAGCAAAAGTAGCAAATAATGTGCTCGTGAAACCAATATAGATAAGGTGGCCTTTGTCAATCAGGGCTATGCTATTTTGTATCAGAAACATCTTACCTTCTAAATCATCACAAGTCTACAGACAACGTAGAGCGACTGATTGCTCTCCTAGAAAAAAGTGTTGGGGCCACCGCGCACCACGAATCACACAGTCCACTACATGATGCAACTAATGAATCTATCCAACCCACAAAACCAGATAGCTAGTCCAGCATGGTGTAACCAATGAATTAAACAAATCTTTCTCGATCAGAGTAACCAACCCCCCCTCCCCCACCCCAATAAAAAAGAAAAAGAAAAAAGCAAAAACCCAAGTATTTGCTCATAGAAATGACAAATGTTTTCCCTCCAAATAATCTTACCTCGTGTCTAATTCTTTCTGCAACAAATCACAGGGAACTCTTGTATTCGCCTTTCCGCGCAGACTTCCATTGACGACCAAGATACCTACACAAAGCCAACTTTTGGCTGCAAGGATGGGTTCACTTCCTTGAAGCGTCCTAAGCAGGAGGAAGAAAACTACTTTTCTCAATTTGAAGCAAAGAAAGAAGAAAAAACTTCTACTACAATCTCTGAACTCTTTCACGGCTTTCTCACCATAGGAACCCTTGGTTCAGAAGCAAGCATCAATGAGCCAGAAACCCCAACATTTGCAACACCTTCGGAGAACATAACCGACGGAAGAATAAAAGTAACAGAGAATGACTTGAAGCTCATCAATTATGAGCTAGAGAAGTTCCTTGAGGCTGAAAGTAAAGAAGAAGGGTCTGATGAATCATCAGCTAGGATTAGCAATGTTAGCACCATCACACTTGGTGGAAAGCAAACAGAAGGAGCTGAAGAAGAGGATTATTGGAAGACAGTGGTATGTCCACTCCAAGGATATCTATTTGGGTCTTCAATTGAACTTCCAGACACAAGAACAGAACTAAAGAAGGAAAAGGCATCATTAGCGGAGCTATTTCATAGAACAAAAATAACGACTGAAAATTGCACTGAGAAATGTGAGAGCGAGGAAATATCGGACAAGCATAAACAGAAGTCTGCCATGCATTTCATGAAGAAGATGATTAAAAAGCTTCGTCCTTCCTCAAAGAGTTCTCCCCATTCTGCTTGCGGTGACATACCAGTTTCTGTTTCGGCCAAGAAAGAACTTGGTAATGCAACTGATTCAGTCTCAAGCAAAAAGAAACTCCACAAGGTTGGCCTCACTAACTAGATCTCTCATAACACATTGAACGGCATATCAAATGGATCTTCACAAAAAGTCTACAAATATATCACTTATTCCTGATGCCAGATTTTTCAGTTATATTGCATCCCTCTGTCCAACCACACTACCATCCAGATACAGTGAAACACAGAATTCAATGGGGTTTACATTTGATTAAGGATCTAGACCAATGGATCTTGATTGTCAATACTTTAGAAATTCCAATGTTGATTTGCAGTTTGTAGCCCAAAGACACAGCACACTATAGATTACTTGTTTCAAAGCAAGCATCATCTGAAATGCTTGGACTACATACTGCCAAATTAGGTTATATTACCAGGTCATTTTCCCTGACAAGCTTGTTATCCAACTAGAGTGATCAAATTATCCAAATCAATCAGTAATTTTTTTAACATGTCTCCTTACAAAATAAAGGCTTATGAACTAAATTTCCCTTGACATGAAAAACTATTGTTTAAGAGTCTATGCCTTCACTACAGACTGACATTTTTTTTTTTCTGAAACAAAAAAATCCCAGATCAAAATTTCAGTTTCTTAGCATGTGGCATGCAGGTTTTGCGTATGTTCCACAGGAAAATTCATCCTGAAAGCTCTGTGGCTGCTAGAGAATTCATCAGATCTAAGAAATGTAAGGCCAAGATCACTCCCAATGAATCTGGCTGCACTCATGGTCATGGCAATCTGATACCCCTGGGTGTAGAAAACAGAAGGTTTCCTCAAGTGCCCACGTCAATGAAGGAAACTCAGTGCGGTAAGAACAATATGAACTCGACCAGACAAAGTAGTCTGAGTTGCAATAATCTTGGGGGAAAGGAGGAGCACTGGATCAAAATAGATGAAGACTGTAAGTAACACTCCTTATGCTTTTCATAGCAAGAAGCACGTTAATTACAATGAAATCTGAACATTTAAGGATATGTACATAAAAAATAAACCAGACACCCTCTCTGCCACTCCCCACCCCTCTCACACACACACCAAAAGAAGAGGGAGAAAAAGTTTCCTTCTGAAAAGAAGAAAACCAGCAATGCAATGAACCTTTAGAATCTATTTGGTAAAAGTGGTAAATTTATTTTGATACTTTTACTACCTAATACCCTAATCCAATAGTTAGTTAGTTACCCTGTAACCCAATAGTTACAGAACATTGTACAGTTCTCTCCCAGAGATTTTGTTTCTTAACAAATTCTTCGAACATCTGAAATTTCCACAAATCAAAATCCTCAGTTCATTATCCTTTTCTCCCATTCTGGAAGAAATATAAAACCAACAATACGCAAGACATAGATATTATATGAAATCATCCCCCTTTTGTTCCCAAAGGTTCCAAATTTTTAGTTTCTATTCCAAGTTATTATCAAAAGCCAATAATATGTTCTACTACTAACAAATAAGTCTTTGATCAGTTGTGTGTTCTGAATAAAAATATAAAAGCCTTTCAACATAGTATAGACATAGTCAACAAACCTTCAATCGTAAAGAACTGCCATTGACCAAATGGATAACCCCATATTTTCTTTAGATATTTGATTATGGTACCTTTCCTTTCGACTTCTACTCTGATCAACCATTCAAAAAAAAGTTTGTAACGCACTTTTCCAATATTAAAAAAATATAAATAAAATTACAGGCCATATAGCAATCCATTATGTGTCAACTTTCCCAGGGAAAAAAAAAAGGAACTAAATTATATAGCAGAGTTGTGATCTATAATGGAGTGAGAAATAATTTTAACGTTATACATCTAAATTATCTATGTTGTTGGCATTGTAGATTTGGTGTTGGAGCTCCAGCAAGAGAAGCTGTAAGAAAATGGTGCTCAGTCATCATCCTAAATAGTTACAGCTTGTCAATATAGTGCTTAATAATATCATCTTATTATGCTCTTATATGTGAGGGTTTTAAGTGATGATGGACTAAACTGAATCTAAAACATATGTATTGATCTTTTATTCCCAGTGTGATGATGAAATAAATTTGAACACAGGTATTAATCTTGTATTCCTAGTGTGATGGTAAGTTGTGACTAATTTCAAGTTTTCTAAGCAATAAAGACGATCTTGATTATCTGCAAGCTTTGGTGTTAGTGGAAGTATACCACCACAAATTACTATTCAGTATGAGATACATCCCAGACTTTATCTAAGACAGTTTGGTCTATCGCTTATGTTGTTACCGAAGCACCTTGCAGCTTTTATTGGACATTGACATGATTAAACCATTTTTAGAATTGGAGAAACATTAATTATTTCTTGCATATTCTTAAAAGATAAATAAATTGGTAATTAGGTATAGCTGCATTAAGAAGAATAAACACATATAACTACACTTAGCTATCTGGTATTCATGTCAAAACACAATGATTCTTTTTATGCACTACATAGTCCAATTATTCAGTCGCTCCAATACATAGTTGTAAGCCTCAAAACTTAACATCGCAAGTTACACCATCATGACATGCATGCTTTTATTATTTCCTGGTGTCATTTTGGTTCTTAATTCCTATACTATATCAGGCAGTATAATGTCAGATATACATATGTCTTACGAACTAGTAGCATCTGGATCAAACCTCACAGCACAATAGGTTGATGAGGAAGAATGGTCTTGAAATTAAACAGGTAGCGGCTCTTCCCTCAGGATGCCACCCATTTCCATCACCCATGATCGATCAACTAGAGCAGCTAACTCTCTGAAAAGCACAGCAGAAGTTCCATAAGTAGAAATGTAGAACACCAAATACGCAGAACAAAACAAAACATGAGGCAGATGATTATAGTTATGCTGTAGCCTCTTTTACAAAATTGGTTAAGATTCTGGTCATTAGATTGTTATGGTTTTCAATCAAATCAACTTTAGGTAAAGAAAAAAATGGTTAACTAAAGCCCAATTTCCTGCTAAAAATACTTGATCATGTTCGAAGCCCTTTAAGTTATGATGTTATGGAGCATTTGAAATTCCAAATACGAAACAGAATATAAAAATTACACAAAAAAGTTATTCATTTCGTAGATGAAAAGAGAATTATTTCGTTCATCTTTGTGGATTATCGAAGTTCTTCCTATTAAAATATGTTAGTTTGATGACTATAGGTTTCTCATCGGCCACTTGACGCGACACTTAAAAAAACAATAAGCTAAATAGTGTAAACGATGAACAAGACAAAGAAAGAGAGAGATTGTAAAACAGACTTGAGGTCATGGCTGACAACGAGTATAGTCAATTCTTTCTTCAGATTCTCTAAAAGTTTTACAACATCCGCACGTGCTTTCCAATCTGATCAGTAAAGAAGCACCGTTAATGAAAAACTTTAGAAACAAGAATATAAATTTGGACACCACCAAAAAAAAAAAAAAAAACCTTGAATCCTGTACAGTGGCAAACTTTAACTTTAACCATTCTTAAATTAAGTCATGATCATATGTCAGTTAACTATAAATTGGATTAACAGTGGTTACAATTTCTTGAACATGATTTCTGGACGCAAAAAAGAGCAAGCATTTCTTGGATACAAGGTGGCACTAGCAAATAGCCAAGCAAAGCATTACAGGGATCCCAAATGTCAAATTGCTGGATAGCTTTTATTAATTAGAGGGCAATTTGCATGGAGAATGCAAGTGAAAGATAAAAGAAAATCAACAGGTGAAATAAATTTTATTAATTAAAAACACAACTTGCATGGAGAATGCAAGTGAAAGATAAAAGAAACCAAAAGGTGAAATAAGAGCGCCAAAATTATCTTTGTACCAAGACCGGCAAGTGGTTCATCCAATATCAATAAATCTGGTATTTGCACCTGAAAATAAGGTTAATTTAGAGACTACACAAGTCAATCTTACTAAACACATGGTGGAGTGTATTCAAGAGTGCATTTGTGTGTTTGAGTACATGCTAATGTAGCAAGTTTGTATTAAAGTTCTTACCAATTGAATTGCCAAGGCGAGACGACGTTTGTAACCACCACTAAGGGACTGAGGATCTTTATCCAATAAGATCCCATTTAAACCAACCTACAGTCATCAATTAAAAATAGAGATGGAGTTCAAAAATGAAATCACATATGAATAAAATCCTATCTTATAAATACGAAAATGATCAATAAGTAGAATTCAGTTTGTTAAACTAGCTGGCACAACTACCCAGTTAATTGCTTGTTGAAGTCTCAAAGCCAGATGCTCCTTAACTTGAAGATCACCCTTTTGCCTCGGCCACCCAAATGTAACTTCATCAAGCACATTATCTGCCACAAAGTACCTAGATTGGAACAAGAAATGTTATTACCAGAATAAGAATAACAAAACAAAACAAATACAGCAGCAACAAGAAGGGATTTTAGAGCACGCTGCACACTTTTGTAAGTTATGCACAGTTGCACACAAATTAAAGAGACGCGCCAACAACCCAACAAGTAGGCAGAGATATTAAAACATTCTGCAAGTAGGCTTTACGTACTAAGATTAGATAAACTTTAGTAAAAGTTCGGAGATTAAGTATTAACATTAGATGATGGACTTCTGTGGGGGTCAGCCACCTCAACCGGTAAAACTCCCAGCATTGCAGTTGAGACCTAGGATCAAAAAGTGTCGTTACCCAGTTTAATTGGTTTCTAGCAGCAAATTATTGTCCCTCATTATCAGACCCAGCCTGTAATTTCTCTATGGATTCACATATTATTGTATTAGATCAAGAACGCATCGAAACGAACATTGCCAATTTCGCAAGAAGCAAAATTAGATAGAAATCAGAACCAGCAAGAGTTTCGCTCAATCTTTGTTTGGTTCGAAAGTAGTGCAAACAAGGAAAAGACGTTGACAATGGATCTAAAAAGTTGCTATTCTCATATCACAATTCACAATACACATAAACTTCAACATTATAGAACATGCAAAACTTAGGAACTACAAGAGCACAAAACCTGAAGTAATTCCAATGTTCATATCCTGATACTACTACCACAGGGAAAAAATATTGCACGACCAATAATTAATACTTAGTACCTCTCGGGAAACTGAAAGACAATGCCGACTCTTTCTGAAGGTAAGGGTTCAGGAGGCTGACTGGGATTGCCATCATTCCCATATCTTTGAATGCAAATGGAACCCGAAGTTGGTTTACTTAGCCCTGCAAGAAGCTAAAAGAAAGAAAGGCTCATCCATTCAGAAACACACATAAAAGGAACAAAAGCAAATGAATCGATGAAAAATAATAGACCTGCAAGAGAGTAGTTTTCCCACTGCCACTCCGTCCAAAGATTAAGCCAAAGCTGCAAACAACAAGGATATGGAAGTGAATTTTATCTTCACAGTTCAGTTCAGTGTGACAGACCAATGCATCTATCAAATTAACCAAATATCCCTCAAAAGCATGGAAAATAATTGAAATTTTACATAAATGCACTTAAGCCTAAGCCTAAACCCAATAATTTCTTGTACCCGTACTGATAAACAGAAATTTGCACATACCTTTTCTCCGGTAGCGAAAGGTTAACTTCATTTAGAAGGCTGAGCTGGGTCCCTCGGGGCCTATAGCTAACATCCCTAACCTTCAAAAGTAAGGAATTCATTTATTTTTATAATACAATCAAACAAAAGATCACAACAATAACAATAAAAATAGTAACAAACCCACTTGCCAATCCAAATAATCACAAATGTGGACTTGAGCGAAATTTAATAATCCTTTAAGAAGAAAAAAAAATTTAAAAATGAGGGATTGCATTCCTATACTGGGCAAATTAAAAAAATAAATAAATAAATAAATCTTTTCAGTTTCCAAAATTCTTAAGCCAATTGCATAAACAATTAAGCTTATTGAGACAAAATATACCATGCGGAGAAGTGGAGCTTAATCCTTAAAGAGTTAAGACTGTTTAATCAAATTTTCTCCAATTTAATTTCATAAACACCACTCCGTCTATCAATTTAATCGATTCTAACAAAGCTTTTAGAAAATAAATAAAATAAAATAAGATGAGAGGAAACTTACTTCGAAGCAAGAGTATTGGCATTTAGTTGTGGAAGAATGAGATTTTCTGAAACTCAAACTGAAAATAGAACCAAAAAAACAAAATTAAATTAAATAGTGAAATCAGACTATTTATATATATATATATATATATATACATATACATATATCACGCTTGCCTTGAGATTGTTCTGGATGGCACAGTGCTCGTTGGTTCACGCGCTTTCCAAGCTTTTAGGAATTTGAAACCAGAAACGCTGCTCGCCATGTTTACACTCCTGCACCTCCCCACTCTTACCCGACTCAATATTATATAGTTATTACGGTAAAACGACAGATATTGGACCTAACGAGTAACGAAGGAGATATATCAATATGGTAAAAATGTAAAAACGACTTTGTTTTCTATCCCAGAAAAAGAAAAAATATTAATCATAACGACATGTCGTTTATTGATGCCATTTATGAAAACAACATGTCGTCTTGCCTGATATCCCCAAAACGAGAAATATAACATTGGACAAATGAGGTGTTTCTCGGGTTCTTCAAAAATAATCGGCAAACCGTAAAAATTGACCGATCCAAACCAAATCAAAGAAATGGCTTGAGTTTTCTAGAAAATTGGATGGGTTAGTTGGTCTCGAAAACACATTTGCTGGTTGGTTTGGTTAATGTATTTAGGGGGTGTGAAACCATAAAACTAACTGCCAAATCGATCATATAAAACTGGAAAAAAAAAAAATATATTGTTATAAATATATTTTGGCTTTTTTCTATACTTTCATTAGTCTTGTGACTTATAAACACAATTATGTATTTTATTTTATTTTAACTTGTTTATTTTGCTTTTAAGTTTCGAAGATAGGTTGCTTATTTGTTCAAGATTTTTTTTTTTTTCTAAAGTTGCTTGTCCATTTAAATTGGGTAGTAAAGTTCGACATTTTGTTATGTTGAAATTTATATGAAATATGTGGTGAATTACGAATCTAATTAAAAGATGCTTACGTGTTCTTTTTATTTTTTTTTAAAGACAATGGTAAGTATGTAATTGAACTTAGTAGTAAAGAGGTATATACATTGTAAATGTTAAAATAATTGAGCCTGCAAGTCGAAACCAACCAAATCACATTAATGTGATTTAGTGTCATTCAAAAGTTTTATACTAACTAACAAAGAATTTACATTTTATGATTTTTTTTTAATGATTTTAGCTTTTAAACCGACCAAACCAATTTCAAAAACCCCTACTTGTCTCTATCATTTACCATAGAACGACATATCACTAATTTAAATTTTGATGTCATGTGTTCATACTAGTGACACGTAGGGGTGAAAAGAAAAATCTACCTAAATTCGCTTAATCAATAAGGAATTGCTCACGAAAAATCATTTTGTAAAGAAAACAAATAGTGAGAGTTTTCAATCCATACAAGTAGTGAGAGTTTAATGCCATCACATGTGATGATTGAGTTTACATTATGTGATTGATGAGTGATATTAAATTTATTCGTGGTGAGTGATATTAAATTTATTTATGGTAAATTTTAATAAACTAATTGAATAGTGATAACTCATTTGGTAAATAATATAAAAATTTTAGTGAAATAGTTAGAAAACCTAGCATTATCCAATTTAATAATTATGGCTGAGATTTTCAAAACTCAAAATAAAATAGTAATAATAATAATAATAATAATAATAATAACAATCATGAGTCTATTATAGCGCTTATACTAGGAGTTTATTATAACGTTTACTGATGGACATCAAGTTTTATTATGGTAATTACTAATGGATGCTAAAAGTCTATTACAACATTTACTGATGAATGGCTTTCAGATTTGGCTTAGAGCTTGCTATCTATAGAAGTAGTAAAATTTATTTTGTCTATTTTTTGTGGACCTAACTCACACATTAAATAGTCTCACACTTATAGTTGTAGGATTAAATATTGTTATTTTTTTTCTCGAATAGAGTGCTCTTTTGTACTTTTTGGTAGTAGTCGTTGTATTTGATTGAGTCGTTTAATTACTCGTTTAATATAATTGTATGAAGAATTTCATTAAAAAAAAAAGAACAAAAACCAGTTAGTACATCTTTTATTCACAATTGACAAGTGATTCCTTTTTTTTTTTTTCATTTATATATATTACCATAACTTGAAGAAGTAGATGAAGTTATTAATAATTAAGTTAGAAAAAAATGATTAATTTAAATAATAAATAGGGTAAAATTTAAAAAGTAAGATAAATAACTAAACTAATTAAGAAGCATATCGATACATCTATTAGAAGCATGGATGAGAATTTATGTTTTCTTACTTCAACTATGAACTAATCTTAACCGTGCATTATTTTTTGATCAAACGGTTGATAACCGTCTAGCGTTCACAAGCAAGGCTCTCTCTCTGGTAAACATATGCTTGTTTTGTTTTTGTCACATGCTCTTGTTGTCTCTCTCACTCATAGCTTCTTTATTTCTCTTTTCTGCATTTGATTCATTTTAGAGAGTGAAAGAGTAACTGCCTTCACAATTATACTTTTCCTTCACATTATTGGATGTGATTATATTTTTGCTTCACATTATTGGATGTTCTTCTTCTACTCTTTTGTCGTTGTTTTCCAATTTAAAAAAAAAAAGGTATTTATTTTCAGCGAGAGTTTTTGAAGAGTTTTTTATGCGATTTTGGGAATTTTTTAGGCTGTGTCTAATTGAATATGAGGTGGGGATGTAAGTATTCTAAGTCAGAGGGGAGGTGGAATTTGAGGGGAAAAAAAAGTATTAGGTATGCCTATGAAGCGAATTACATCTTTCTCTAACCAATCTAAAGTTTTGGGAAAAGTACTAACAAATGAATCACTCAAAATTTTAGAACTTCAAGGTTCATTTAGTTTAAGATATTTGATAGATTCAAAGAATTTTAAAAGTTCTCTCGTCATCTTTTATAGATTATTCTATAAGTTGTTCTTTTTATACTTGTAACTTATTTGTTTATTTTTATGTGTAGGTAGAGAATATAGGCTGCGTGTTTGCAATAATGACTCACTACAGTATCAAAGTAAGAAGAGCTAATCTGACACATAGGCTTTCATCTTTTCTATTCTTTAGAGCAAAAGTATTTCAATTTTAAAGCTGCACTTGCTCTGTTTTATGACGAAACAAATGGCCCCGTGACTTTATTACAGTTATGAATATTCTATTATTAATTAACTCTTTAGGAAGACGCACTTTTTTTTCTATTTCTTTTCTCTTTCTCTCTTTGTGGATAAAATATTATAGAAGAGTTCTTTTTATATAGTATTAAGATATTGAACCGATATCTTATACTACTCAGTTTTTCTCTTTTTGTGTGGATAAAACATTGTAGAAGAGCTCTTTTATATAGTATTAAGACATTGAACCGATATCTTATACCACTTATTTTATCTCGTAGCCTTTGTGCGAGAATTAATATTGGACTGCTTATATAACTAACTATATATGTATTATTGAAGTGTTTGCTGGAACTTTAATTTATAAACATCAAACACTGAAAAAAAATCTTGGTGAAAATGAGTAGATGGAAGTGGAATAGATATGAGATGTATCGGCGAACAATGGTTAACTCTGAAACGATTTAGGTGGAGAGAAGAAGAGAACGAGTGAGAGAGAAAAAGGATTATGTATAAATCGTGTTTGAGGAAGAATATCTAAAGTAGACAATATTCTCAGCCTTTAGACCAGAACAAGAATAATGGGTTACAAAAATATTATTTAGCAAATATATTTGCACACATAAATTTGTACAAAACTGAATCTAGGACGTCAGAATTAATAGCAAACTTGCTCAATAAAGGAATTGTATCACATAATTTAATTGATGAGCTCTTCTAGATGTTGACTTATTACTCATTCTAATATTCTATAATTTCTGTAGTTTTTCGTATGACCTAAAAGTGGCTAATTGCGAAAACATATTTTCGAACACGAATGAAGGCATTTATGACGGTTGGTGGACTTGCTGCTTTTGAGCTACGAACCAAGTTTTAATATAGTATGACCATAGTACTGAATGCCTATTGTCGCGACCAAAACCCGGACTATCGGCAGAAGGGAAATTTCACAAAAGTGAAAATTTTTTTAATTTATTTGAAAAGTGTCAAAAGTTCTAGTTTTTATAAAAACGGTTCATTTAAATAAAATAATCGGAATTCCATCTCGTGAACCACTTCTACAGTTCGTATACACCATCAAATATAGATTGAACAATTACTTAAAACATGAAATTGAATACAAAACTCAGCATCATCATCATCCACCAAAAAGTCAAACACTAGAATGGCATACATAAGTTTGCAGACAAAATAGAAAGCAGTAATCTTAGTTCAATGCTAACACAAAATCCAAATAGTCCAAAGACTACGACAACAAACTCCTAGCATTACCAAGAGGCAAACTGCAATCAGGATGACCTCTTACTCCTCTTGATCACCAAGATCATACTGGACACCACCTGAGGAGGAAGGTAAGGGGGGTGAGCATACAATGCGCAGTAGGAAAATAGTTACCTCGGAGAAAAATAGTTCAATGATGGGAATCTTCTGCATGGTTAGTTCAAATCTAAAACATACACACACGTATATATATAATCCAAACCGGGAGCCAATATATATAAAATCGTGTAATCAAAACCATCACTCCATATGCACATGACACAAATCAACCCATACTCATGAGCTCACATCCTCTTATCTGTGGAAACTCAGGATGATGGCACTAAGTGTACCTAACAGCCTGCTTGATACCTAAGCCCATACTCGGAGGGAACACCCATGTGTCGCCTACCAAACCTGGAGGAGCAACCGAATTGCCTACACCTACCAAATGGGGAGGTAATCAAAAGTAACAAGACCTCGCGCAAGTTTACGGACTTTCATCGACGGTGGGGCAAGCTGTGCCACACTGTAAAACCCACGATGCTAACACGGTGCTCATGTATGATCCTATGACACGTGCAATACAGAACTGAAGTGTAAAAACTACTATACTTTGGTTTTTCAGTAAAACTTGCATAATAGGATTTTATAGAAAAACGGGCAGTATAACAGCCCTATTTTTGATATCCCCAAAATAACTTACACACAGCAAATTCCCAGAGCAGTATAGCATATATCGCATAACCAGATTCTATCACATATAATTCAAATCATTAAAAACACACTTGTTCTTATATGCTGCAGAAAATAAGTTTTAACTCAAAAATGGTATAAAACGAAGGTAACTAAACACCTACCACAACAGAATAGCGACACCACGCTATTAAGTCCTTAAGGTGTCGTTGACGATCGCCCGGAGGGTCGGGAACCAATTCCAAGCCCTCGATCGTCCTCGTGCGAAAAACTAACTTTCTCACCGGAGCTTCAATTCCACAAACGGACCTCTTCGCTGAATTCTTAATACCCAAAATAGCTAGGTTAGACATATAACTTGTCCAATTCGGGTCCGGGTCCACACCGGACCGGTGGCAC
>JXTB01000122.1:335647-397809 GCA_002914805.1 Parasponia andersonii
GAAAGAGGACGGGCACGTGGCCCAATCTTATAAGGTTGTGTAATTTTTTAAAAATTATACATAATTCTCCAAAATTTCAAATCTCTATCAATTTAGTCCCCTAAAATTTACAATTTAGTTCATCTGTACAAAAGTTTTACAAATTAGTTCATACAATATTTTATCCAAAAAATGAGTAAAATGTATAAATTACCTTCGAAAATTCCGGGTTTTTATACATATAATATGGTGCAGCTTTATGGGTAACAGAGTATCCTGAGATGTACAAAACTGTATATATATATAACTTATGTACAAGATCGAAGTATTCCTCGACTCCAGCATCTTCAAGAATGGGAAAAAACTCCATTGTTCTCTTGTTTTTGCATGTGTTTGAGAAATATAATAAATTATTATTTGGGTATCCAATCATTGTTAGTTTTATTTCGTTCTTTTTTTTTTTTCTTCTATATATGAGTATCCCAATCCATCTCAACATATTTGTACATGGTCAGATTTTGCTAAAAGACGTAAAATAGAACAATAAAAGAATAATTAAAGTCAAGGAATTGCTAACTCAGTATTAATTTAGGGTACAATTCAACATAAATTGTAGTTTATTTTCTTTCATTTTTTTTTCTTTGTCTATGTATACTAGCATATAAGCAGTTGCCATTTATAAATTTAAAAAATGGATGAAATAATTTTGAATTATATTAATTGGAGTTTTATGGATATGGCTTGCAAGATAGTTGTCCCAAGATTTAACTCATTTGGCTAAATGCAAACGACCTCTGAAAGTACTATATTAACAAGTACTATAAATAGCTCCATTATTTCTACGTAATTGGAATTCTAAACATGTTTTACCTTGGGTTAAATATTGTTTTGTCAAGCTCAGGTTTTTCCGTTTAAGTATAATATGCGAGGTTGAGCGTACTGTTATTTTTCAGTTAGTCTTTTATATTTTCTACTTTATTCTTACTTTTGAAAATGCTTAAATATAAATTTTGATTTTCCTTACAAAAAAAAAAATCCCTACACTTGACCTATCCTCAGTAGAAGAGGGGTGTGTTGACATTTAACTTTACAAGCTTCCTATTGATAGATAGGAGAAACATTGAACACGTGCTTTGGCCATGTTACCAAACTAGTGTATATATATATATATATATATATATATATATATGTAATAATTATTTTGTTTTGTGTTTTCATATAGGATTTTGGATGCTTATACCTATTTTTTCGAAAAAATATTACTAAATTTACGATATTTTAAAAATAATAAAAATTTGTATAATTTTTCAAGGTATTTTGTCTAAATAGTTTAGAAGCTAAAAAATATTGCTGTATTTTAGTAAATAATTTTTTTTTTTTTTCAGAAAATTTGGTTTCTTAGAAACTAATTTGGTTTCTTATTAGCAATATGTCTTATATGTAAGTAAATCACAGAAAACTATTGTAGTTTCCTAGAAATTAGACAAAATATCCTGTATGTAAGTAAATCACAAGAAATCACAGAGGTTTCCTGTAAGTTAGTTTGATTTTTTTTTTTTAGCGGAATGCCATCACAAAAACCACAAAAACTTCTGGAAACTAGTTTGACTTTTTTTTTAGTGGAGTACTATGCACGTAAATAAATCATAAGAAATCACAAAAATTTTCTTGAAACTAATTTGGTTTCCTTTTAACAAAATATCATATACATAAGTATATCATAAGAAAGCATAAAGGTTTATTGAAAATAAGTTTTATTTTCTTTTAGCGAAATACCCTGTATGAAACTAAATCACAAAGATTTCTTAAAAACTAATTTGATTTTCATTTAGCAAAATATCCTATATTTTGAAAACAAGTTTAGTTTCCTTTTAAAAGAATACATTGTATGTAAATAAATCATAAAAAACTACAAAAATTTCCTGAAAACAAGAGAAACTCCATAATTTATCTCCTCATAATAGAACAAATAGATAAAGTCCTCAGCAAATTCAAAGACTAAATTTTCAAAACTAAAACAATAAAAATCAAATAGTAAAAACTAACATAATCTTGGACCAAATTTATCATTAAACAAAAAAAGAAAAAAAATCCTTTAAAGAATGGAAATGGGAGGAAGAAGAAGCTCATATTCACTTTTTAATAGATAAAAAAAGAGAGGACACATAAGCCACCAATCGTTATAACACGACGACAGAATAACTGGATCAACACACTAGGCAACCAGATCCTTCCATCGCTTTGTTTTCAAGCCTGAAAAATATCATCAACTCTAGCCTCTTTTCTCTCCAAAACTTATGGTTTCCATGCTGTACAAAGAAGAGGATTGTATAGATCTGAAAATTGGGATTGACGATCATACGGGAAAATAATTCAGGAGGGATTGTTGTATTTTTGGGATTTCTTTTACTAATACCGTATGTGGTGTCTTTTTCTGAAAACTGTTGGATAAAAATGGGTAAATGGGTTAAGGAAACAATTTGGGCTTGGCTTGGGCTTGGAAGCCCAAGTGGATTTTAAAGATTAAATTTGTTATAAAACCCATTTTCATGTACCATTTTGAAGCTAAAAATTGAGTGGGATCCACATCTTGTTGATGAAATATCTTAGTGAATTCTTGTTCTCTTCTGTGAGGAGATCGATTTCGTATATTCACACGCTCAAAATGGTGCACGGATGAATGAGAAATTGTTGCTCAAAAATACACCATTGAAATGGAAAATGAAAGGAAAATATTATAATCCCACATTGGTGGGAAATGCATGGTGCAAGTGGTTTATATAGAACCTTGTTTTGTGATGGTGGTAAGAATAACAACCACAGATGCTCTCTCAGGCGCGCGCAAGGGGGGTGCAAATCTAACTGGTATGGGTTCCATCAACCGGCCTGATCTAGTTGTAAGTGAAATCGTTCAGCACAACTACTATAATCCAGTTACACCATTTTCGCTTCAATTCAACAATCAGATTAAAAAAAAAAAAAAACCTGTAATACCAAAGCTTTTAATTGTCACGGCTAAAAATGGCATTCCCTCCACTTGTCCAACTCAGCTGCCCATGGATCATCTAGTGACAGATTTGGGTCATCTATTTATTTATTTTTATTTTTGAAATGCATTATGCTGCTTAAACTTAAAATTAAATCAAATCTATCACTCTTTCTTAAATAATGATAATCTACGTAGAAAAAGATTCTTTGTAAGGTAGATTACATTAATAGATAAATGACTAAATAAAAAAATGTAGAACATAATCCCTGAAAATTAAGAAACATGCATAAAATAATAAAATAGCGAGAAAAAAGATATGTTGCAAATGAAAACATTTGTCACAATAAAAACGATTATTTGAAATAAAGTAATGCAATATTTTGATTCAAAAAAAAAAAAAAAGGAAGTAATGCAATATCCTCTCAGAAGATAAGGTCAATGTGTCAAACATACGCATCTGCTGCATAATATATTCGTTGGTAAGCTATAATACATGTATGTATATATACATATATCTTTAGGAAAAAATAGAGAATAAAAAAGTAAACAAAATTAACTTATTTTATTTCTGTATAGAAAAATGATTTTAAATATAAATTGGAATAAAAGAACACCACCCATATCTTTTTAAGAAAATAGAGAAATAATGATCTTAAATACCCCAAAAGAAGACGTTAATTAAACCAGCCAAATTTGTATGGAGCATTAACAAACATTGGCATCTAATTTCCAATCAATTATTTAATTAATTAAAATGTTCTTTATCTGTATCTTCTTTTGAAAATGCAACAAAATGCAGCGGACGACACTCGGAAATTACCAGTAGTACTCTGCTTTGTCTGATGATATCTGACCCCTCGAGAATAATGTTTTTCATGAGTCATTTTCTTTCCTCTTTTTTTTTTTTCTTTTTTTTTTTTTTCATGTGCAATATTCTAGTGCTTTACTTTCTCATAAAGTATTTGCATACATTGTTTCCTTTTGAAATTGTAAAGATGTTATTGAAAGAATTGAATACTGGTATTCACTTTTCTGAAAAGTGGAAAGTTTGGGTATTGATTCTGTACCAACATTTATTCATCATATTGTTTATACATTAATGTAATCTTATGTGCTTCGCATTGTTATCACACTTAGAAATAGTATCATCTTTACATGAAATTTTGTCATTTCATCATACAAGTAAATTAGGAACAGTAACGATTCGGATTCTTTCAATTTATCTTGTTGATAGGTGATTAAAGTTTTCTTATTTTTTAATTTGAAGCTTTGTTCTGTTTAACATTATCAAATGATAAATTCAATATGTTAAACAGAAAGTGATATTCTGCTCTCAATTAGCTTAAACATCAGTTTTTGAACTAAAATTTAAGTATTTAAACCATGTTGAAGATGTTATTTGTAGTCGTCTCTAAATCGATATAATACTTCATACTTTTGGGGGTTAGTATAAATATTTTCTACACCAACCTTCTCTATCGGTGAAATTTAAATTGACTCATGCCTATTTTTTAAATATCACTATTTTCTATACCAATCTTTCTATCGGTGAAATTTAAATTGATTCATGCCTATTTTCTAAAGATGGTGTATGTTACACGAGTTATGTGAAACATGTGTATTTTGATTAGTACTTAAATTCCAAAAGGAATTCACACTCAACTGCCAACAATGTTGTATCCATTTAAAGTGCTTAACTTCGATTAGATAGCTGCTAACTCATACAGGCATATGCAACACCTTTGGACATGTCTGACACGTCACTACACCAAGTAACGTTGATCTTCACATGTTTTTTTTTTTTTTTTTTGGGGGGGGGGGGGGGGGACGCGTTTAACGAAGCGAATCGGATAAATAAAATAAATGCAAGTTTATATTATAACGTACAAAACTTTAAATAGTCATATTTAATTAGTAAAAAATATTGCATTCATATATTAAATCCAACCGTCCTTAGTCAATGCATGTAAAATGTTTGGTTGTTGTTGTTGTTTTTTTTTTTTTTTTTTTGTTTATTGTTGGGTCTCATAAACAGGGATATTGAGAAATTTGTGCATAATTTACAGACAAGCAATTGGTATGAAGTTTCTCTACTTTAAGAATTCATTTATAGTTGATTTCAAACAAAGGGAAAGAAATAAATTAGAGTTGATGGTCTTAGTCTTGGCATGGCATAACGATAAAGAAATCAAATCTTGTTGTGATTAACACCATGAAGCTCTGACTTGGTGTAAGTAAACTAGAATATATATATATATATATATATATAGGGGAAAAAGATAAAAGAACTAAGCCAAAGACCATTTTAGTATTGGCCCGTAAATGGGTTTGGTGGGGCCACTACTGGTTCAGTGCAGGCCATTTTTTTTTTCCATCTCGTAAATGGTCAGCGCACCTTCGACATTCTATTTCTGGTCACTGCTTCTGTATCTACCCCAACCCAGAAAGAATTTCTCGGAAAAGATAAAGAACTGGAAATTTTATTTTAAATTATTATTACGTAATTATTATTATTATTATTTCAGAAAAAGAAAACCAACATCATGGAACGAACCATTTTGAGAATTTTAAGTGGAACATTTAAGACACTTAATGTTTAGCATTATAAGCTGATGAAGGAAGGTGTAGTTAATTTATGTAGGCGTAATAGGTAAAACGCACACTAATAGAAGTGCAGTCACACATTGCAGCCATGTAGGGTATCTCTTATTATGATTCTTATTTAATATTGTTGTCAAGTGTCTACACATGTTAATAATTTTCACAAATAAAAAAAATTACATTTCAGTAATATATTCCCTTAAAACATACGAGTTAACGCTTTGTTAATAGTACGAATTAATTTGCAGGAAAAACACAAATAAAAAGTAAAAAACATATTGATGCTTAATATCACACGCAGGAATGAAAAGAGAGAGTCCGGACCTTTACTTAATGCGTTACGATTTGTTCTCTTTATCCACTTCGTTATTTATGTATATCCACATAATAATACATTTCGCTCTCGGCAGGAAGAAGAAGAAGAAAACCCTTGTATGGCCTTTCTCACCTATGTTTCGGAGAAATCAGTTTGAGTTTTCAATGATTCTTTCGGTACTCTGACTGACTTGACCCACTGGCTGCCAAAGACTTCAATTATTTCCCCACTCACGTTCAGATTGAGGTGTGTTCAATTCAAATCCCACTAGCTAATTTATTCTCCTCGTACAGCATTAAATAAACAAAGACCCTATTTGTTATTCTTTTTTACTCTCTCATGTCACAATAATATATCTTCTTGGGATCTTTTGTTTATGGCAAATGCCTTTTGGGTATTGTTATATAAAGGGTTTCAGTCTACCGAGTAATTTGCATACGGCAGAATGGGGAGTAGTGGAAAGAGCGTGTTGCTCACTTCTAGTGCTGACGAGGTGTCTCTTAACATAGCTTTCCATTTGGCTCGAAGAGGGTGCAGGTTGGTTCCCTCAAGCTTACTATTTCGTATTGTTTCTGGCTTTGTTGGTGCATTTTCTCATCTTGGTGAAAACGGAGTAGTTCTATTAGTACTTGGCTCTTTTGGGTCGTTTATAATGATTTGGCTACTGCCCGAGTTTCAATCTTTGATGGGTTTGGTAAAGCAATTAATATCTGATTATTATAAGGTTTATAATTTGATGGAATTCTTTTGTCGTAATTAGGATGGTTTTGATGGGAAATGAAAGCTATCTTCAAAGTGTTGCACAAAAGATAGTGGGTTCTGTCAAGGGTGCGAAGCCAGTCGAGGTGGTTGGTTTGGATATGGAGGAGGAGAGGGAGGCAGCATTTGATGCGGCAGTGGACGAGGCATGCAAAACTCTGGGGAATCTGGATGCTTTTGTGCATTCCTATACATATGAAGGTATGCCAAAAGTAGTAAATGCCTATACTTCGATTCACAATATTTTACAATATTTTAATAGATTCAGTCCACATATCATGAAAGTAGTTCTTTAGTGTAATTCTTTAATGGATGTTGGAAACCAGGTACTTTCTGTCTGAGCCTTAAGGGGAAAAAAAAAATTGGTAGGGCTGTACTTTCTATCATAAAATAAGTTGAGGTAATTGCTAGGATATTGAGCAAGTAGATGGGGAAGACTATGATATTGAATGGGTTGGGTTGTATGTATATCTAAGTTTCACATGGGATGAGATTGGAGATTATTTTGGGTTTAAAGCTGTGCATGTTGCTCCTTGGACCTTTTCAATGTCATTATTTAATGTAGTGTTAGATGATGTTTCAGACAACCAGAGAGTGGCTTTAGCCTTTGGTCATGGTGTTCCTGTCCTTTTAGACATCTTACTAGGTTCCATTCCCGGGTTTTGCCTAAGATTGGAGAACTAGAGTTACATTTTTCGTTAATGCCAAAGTACACCAATTTATTATACAACAATGATGATGGTGATTCAAGAGACTTTGGAGTTTATAGTTTTTATCGTCTTGTTTATCTATTTTAATTCCTGAAATTGCTTAACAAAATTTTAGGCTTACATTGATATTTATCATTTCGAATATTGGTGAGAGAGAAAAAAACAGGGAAAACTGCTAGTATTGCTCATGTTTAGGGGAAAAACAATGAAAAAACAGAGGAAAATTCTTAGATGAGAACATAATTGCTAAAGCTGCAAATTGAAACAGATGCCAAGTGGGAACGACGTACTAGGATTTCAATCCATTTTGGATAGAGTTCCGGTAAGGACGAGATTTATTGTAGTTCTACAGATTTGGAGACAAAAAACCTAAAAAAATTTTGCCCAACTAGTACAATAGGTTCTTTTTTTTAAAATGAGGTACTCATTATTTTGGGTGGGGAAGACTATATCCTTGAAATGTGTAGTGTTTAGTTTCCATTTGGTCCTTGGACCTTTTCAGTGTTATTATTTAATGGAGGAGGGGTGGATGATGTTTCAGACAAGCAAAGAGTGGTTCAAATCATGGGGTTTCTGATTTATCAATAAAAAAAAGTCATGGGATTTCTGTCCTTTTCCACATCTTACTGGGTTCCATTTGCTGGATTTTGTCTTAGATTGGAGATTTGGAGATAGATTTTTTGTGAATACCAAAGTATGCGAAAGTAATCTTCCAGGGAAAAAAAATATATGTTATGGTGATGGCAATCATAAGGAAGAGTTGGATTTTATAGTTTTTGTTTTATCGTTCATTTATTAAAATTATTAAAATTCCTGCTGTTGTTCAAATTGAGGTAAATTTATTGCTTAAATGATGAGTGATAATTAATTTTGATGATAGTGAAGATGGATAACTGCTTGAATGTCCTCGTGTTTAGGAGAAAACAGAGGAAAATACTGGGGTGGGAAAGCAGAGGAAAGTTCTTGTTGAAAAAATTGCATGATGAGAACGTTATTACTATAGCTGCCAAATTAAAGTGTCGTCAATTTGATATAATCCTGATTTTAGGTTTGTCTTCTTTAGCATGTCTACTGATTTTTGATAACTATTCCAGGTGTGGGAATAGATGTACTGTGGTTCTTAAGAGACATCTAGAACCATGAACTAAATTTCTTTTCTGTAATTCGGACCATTGTTTCCCTTTTTATTTTTTTTTTTCAATGATGTACTTCTTACTAGTTATACCAGTTCTATATAATCACGAACATAATGCATCTATGCCTAGAGGAACTTGTTCCATGTTGGCTAAACAGATTCGACTTTATTATCTGGAACAGGAAAATCACAAAACCATCTAGAATTAACTGAAAACGAGTTCAAAAAGATAGTGAAGATAAACTTTATGGCTCCATGGTATTTGTTAAACTCTGTGGGAAGAAGAATGCGGGACAACAAGTCAGGAGGTTCCATAGTGTTATTGACCTCAATAGTTGGTGCCGAAAGAGGGATTCATCCAGGAGCTGCCGCGTATGCTTCGTGCTCGGCGGGACTGCAGCAGTTAGCCAGGGTACGCCTTGCAGTCTTTTGCATCCAAACACATTACAG
The DNA here is from genome assembly GCA_002914805.1 of Parasponia andersonii. NCBI lineage: Eukaryota > Viridiplantae > Streptophyta > Magnoliopsida > Rosales > Cannabaceae > Trema > Trema andersonii. The sequence goes on from JXTB01000122.1 coordinate 344,587, forward strand.
ACACATTGTTATTAACATTTTATTTTGTCATTTGTTACTTCTTTGAAACAACTTTGTCAAAATCATCTGTGTGTTTCTAGCATTGCAATAGACTAAGCTTTCTAGATGACATTGTTTGAATAGCAGTACTAAGATAGCCTTTTTCTTGGAAATTCTGGATTTGGATCATTCTATAGCCACTAGCCAGTGTTGACTCTCAACACATATATCTCTTCTCCTACAACTTTCATTGTGGATTAGTAGTGTCCTTGTCTACACGTAATAACCTGTCACATCTATTTTTCAGGCATCAGCTCTGGAAATTGGGAGATACAAAATCCGGGTCAATGCAATAGCCCGAGGATTGCACATCAAAGACGAATACCCGAAGTCAGTTGGGAAAGAAAGGGCAGAGAAGTTGGTCAAGGAGGCGGCACCGCTGGAGAGATGGTTGGATGCTAAAACTGATGTGGTTTCAACAGTCATTTATTTGATTAGTGATGGGTCAAGGTACATGACAGGCACTACTATATTTGTTGATGGGGCACAGTCTATAACAAGGCCTCGGATGCGTTCTTATATGTGATACCTTGTCTCTGGTGTATTCTCTTGCACCTACCCCTAAACTTGAAAAACAAGTTTCTTTAATAGATCAACTTGTAATTCATTCCCCACAGAATGCTCATTACATTGGTCTTTTATATTTGAGATAACCTGAAGAAAGGAATATAAGATAAGCTGGTGGTCTTGAGTTGGTCAGTCTAATAATAGTGTAGAAAAAAAAAAATTGTTTCTGCTCTTTTGGAATTTACATTACCTCGAATACGATCAAATTTGTAACTTCATCATACATGCCAATTGACATGAACTTGACGTAGCATTCAATTATGGAACATAATGTAAGAAATTTTAACTTCTAGTCATGTTTACAATTCATAGCTTCATTATGCGTTTCTAAATGATCTGTTATGCATAGAATACTTCCTTGGGCAGGGGCTTGTGTGCTTAATTTTCTTCTTTTTTACTTGTAAAGACGAGACGATACATGTTATTATTCTTCGTTTCTTTTGAGGAAAATTGGGTTTAGGGGTGGCCTTTTCGAATAATCATTGCTATTTTGAAATGGTGATTAGCAGTCAAAGAATTGAGAATGCGCATGCATGTTTTTCAAACTTATGGATGGCAAGGACTTTTCGTTGATTGGCGGACACATGGGTTTTTTTTTTCCCCTTCATTTTTCCCCCTTCAACGTTTATAATGATTACTATCTGTTTAATTTTCAAAATGTCTTTTTGGTGAGCAATGAACGCCACAATTGTCAATCGAAATGAGATATAAATATTTTTATATAATATGAATATAAGTCATGCCATTTTCTGTACAAATTATGATGTTTATCAGGTGTTATGTACAAAATAATTATTTTGTGAAACGACCCTTAAACAAGACGAAGTCCTTATTCATAAATGAATAAATATTTAAAAACACGTAGCATGCATATTACGAGATGAAGATACATCATGAATTGATTATTTTTGCAACGTAACTAATGGGGTTGTTCATGGTATATATGCGGACTTATTTGTACTACTTATATATAGATGAATATGGTTTTTAAAATTAGGTGAGAGTTAGGACTAGAGAGTTTCTGTTAGGTGGGAATCTTATCAACTTACGTTAATTTGGAGTTATGGTGGTTAATTAACTTCAACAATTCTGGTTGTAGCTACACTTTTCAACTGTGGAAACACGTGGTTTAATTTTCTTGTATATTGATCAAGATCGAAATCAATCACTGTTGAAAATATATTCTTAACATTATCGAGTTTTGTCATATGTGGTAGCTTTTATAAGCTGAATTGTTCACTATAAACACTCTATAATATAGCACAAATATATTTTGCATATATAGTATACTCACTTTGACGTTTACAAGAGGAGGAAGGTTCGTAGGACCAGAGCTAGATTGCATTCACATTATTTAACAAAATAACTAAATCATCCCTTAAAGCTTTGACGGATATAGTGTACGTATATGTATTAATTATTAAGTTTATTAGTAATCAGCAAGATCCAAGATGAATCGCCCTTGAAGAATGGTAGCTGATGCTCTCAATTAAAATGGAGAAAATAAAACGTACGGCTGCAGCAGCCTTGCTATGTTTAGGATCTACTAAACGAAACGCGAGGAGACCTAGCCTTTATAAGCTCAACAACAGCTCTACTTAAGTTCAGGGCCGCCAGCCATTGATGGCTTCTTCATCAATAACAACATTATGTACTCTAGTACGGGCTTATATTTCAAGGCCAAAATAATGTACATAGCACATATTTGGTGATGTAACTTCAGTGTACGTCGGCTGTAGTTAACATATGATCCCTTCAGTGCAGTCGTCAAGAATGAGCTAATATAATACGTGTATTACTACTAAGTACACCGAATAATCAACAATTACTGCCAATTTACAAAATATATTTATGGAGAAGAAAATTAGAAGAGGAATTTGAATTGGATTTCCTTAGGCCTCTCACAATATGAATTGAATGACCAACTTAGGTTTAGCCTGATTAGTAAGAGCCTTGACCAAACGTCGGTTTAGCCTCTAAATGCTTTGATCAAATACAAGATATTTAGCTCGTGTAGTAACCACATTCACCTTTAATGTTGAGCAATTTAAATCTCCTCAAACTTTTTTATTCCAAAATATAAAAATAAAAAGAAAATATTTGACCAACCAAATTAAATTAAATTAGATGTATATATATAGGCGGGTCGAGTGCGATTGATTTTTGATGGCCTGTTGAGATAATTATAACTTGAATTTATCAATCTTATTATTTCCAAAACACAGGTAATTTGTTTCACCAGCGTCACAATTGTTTGTTAATTGTAGTTAAAGAAACTCATATATATTGGGAATTGAAAATTGAAAACATCTCCAGCCCCATATGCACGCTCGCTCTTGATTTAATTTTAGCGTCCAAATGAAAATTTTTGGTAGTAGTTAATACTCTTTAGGTTGGGGTTGTGTGAACTAATTAAGAAGGTAACTTGTAATAATTAATTACCTTCGAAAGAGAGCCCCCAATTGACAATTAGACCATAAATTCCTAAATCAACTGCTCTGGTCTTAGTTTAGTCCATTAGACCGGAATTCTCACCTGTTTCCATGGAAACTACGATAGGAAGGCCCCACGAGTCGAATTTCCTCAAAGGTGTGATGTAAAATCAATGACCAGTTTGGCAAAATTGGAAGTGGTTTGAAAACGAAACACTATAGGAAGGAATTAGGAAGCTGAGATCCAATTTACACATTACATATACTAACTGATCACATAAAGTGGCATGTGACCATTTGACAGTCCAAATAGTGGTTTGAAAAATATCCAAAGTATAAGAAGGCCAAGAATGTTATAATCTAACTATATGCTTTTCCAATTAATTATCATAAGTTTTGATCATATAATTAGAGGGCTGCGCGGTCGTCCCTTTCGCAACTGTCCTTTGTTTCAACATTCAAAGGCACATGCCCTTTCTTGTGACTTGGCCTTTAGACCAAAATGTTACTTTAGTAATTATCGTACATGCACCTCTCTAGATCTAACTCTTTCCACATCTATATCATCATCATCATCATCATCAATATGCATAGTCTTCTAAAGCAGTTTATAAGCTACGAACTACGTACTATTTGGTGATGATATTCATGATCATCTATTTGTCTTCAAGAATATGTATATATATATAAACTAGCTTGATTATTATAACAATAATAATATTCTTCTGTCCTCTTCTCTTCCCAAATTCTTAGCACAGTTAGCCCACGAATATAGAGTTTGGTACTTAATTAATAATAGACATGCATCATTGTTTACTAAATTATATATATGTCAATAAAATTATAAGAACGAGCGCCTGATTAGCTGAACAATAATATTAATGCCAAAATTTTACCCGATTTGTTGACCACATTAAATGTCCGCTGCTTTTCTTGAGGTGACAAAAGGGGATTTCATTTCATGAAATAACGGATAACGAATATTTCCTTACCTTTAATTCAAATAATGTGGAAGGTTGAAAAATATAAGGTGGGAGACCAATCAAGGAGAACGATGGAGCCAAATCCGTCATCGGCTTTGTTGGTAGACATCGGAGAATTAACGCATCAATTGTTAGAGTGAGGGCATTTGATAGATGTGATGTGGCGAATAGAAGGCATTTTTTAATCATAAAATTATTGAAATAGAGTACTTCACCACAAAAGTGGCATAATTCATTAGTTGTCCTATTTAGTGTAAATTTCCTCAAATTTTATTGTTACTAACTTCAACATCATTATTAATTCGTATGGTAGGTTCTACCATTAATTCTCTCTTTCTTGTTACCGTAAATTCGTTGCTATGCTGGTCTTGCCGTGGCAAACTTACGCTTTAAATTACATAGCATTTTCCTCAATTTATAGTACTAGAGGCCAGGAAGCAAATAACTTGTCCAGTTTTTCCGTCTATCTTAATTGTATTTTGACATGTTACCGAATTGGAGATTATGAGTTTCAATGAAAAATAAGTAAGTAATTATTTATATCCAATATATTGACGTGTTAAAATATAATTAAGTAGACAGAAAAATGAGATAATATGAGTCTTCACTCAAGACTAGTTAGAGAAGCCCTTATTTCTATACCAATGAATTTTGCTTATAAAATCCATTCTTTTTTTTTCCCCCTTTTTTGAATTAACCATTTTGTCTATAACCCTGAAATTGGAAACTAGCTAGAGCCTAGAATTTTTTTTTCCCCCCCTCATTTTTTGTTTTTAAAAAACAAAAATACACTTGTGCTTTTTGCGAGATCTAATACACGCAGTACTTGACAATGACAATCCCATCTTATAAGTACGCTACACATATTTTATGCATCAGCATGAAAATTGAGGACTTAAAAGTCTGAAATGAGCTCTAGCTGAATTTCATAGAATATAGCATCTGGGTCTCTAGGGATGCGCTGATAATTAATCTGGTCATTCAACTGTCCCAAAATCCTCGTAGAGATCAGCTCATAATTTCTTTGATATCTATCTTGAGAATCTAGAGTACTATCCTGCGTTAGGAATTCATTAAATCTTTACACCATTAATTAGTAATCTACGAACAATTATGGTCATTAATATACTAATAAATAACAACAATAGTTAACTTAAAAATATTCTTAATAATTGATCAGGCCTTAACACAATTGAAACAAATTAATTGTAGCTGAAGAAAATGTAGGATGTTTCTCGGAAACTAATATGGATGCAGTCGCCAAACACATGCGATAATAAATATAACTTTTTAAAATATAGCACACAGACACACCCACCACCCAAAAAAACTTTTATTAAAAGTAGTGAATAATGAAAAGCAAAAACTTTGCAATCCATATTGGGCGCTCCAGTAGTGCTATTAAGATCGAAAGAGATAATATTTGACTACACGTGTGATATATTTTATGTGTCTTAGACTTGGACCCTCCAAAAGGGAACTGCTTCTAGTCTACGCTCTGGAGTCTAGCTAGTCCCATTTAATTATAATAAACTAATTAGATGATATTAGAAAATTTTAAATTAAGAGCATTATTAATGGAACTAATGTCACATTCCTAATGATGAAGCCGCCCTGATGAATTATTCCACCTCACACTTTTTCTCCTTTTCTTTGATCACATCGCTGCGCTAATGAAGATCCACTAATTTTCTTTACCTTGGGACAATTTTCGTGCCGTTTACGACACCTAATACAAGCATATCTTTCTGTCTCTCTCTCTCTCTCTCTCTCTCTCTCTCTCTCTCTCTTCATATAAGCATACACATATAGTGAAATTAAAAAGATTTATTGCTACATACCACAAGCCGCCAAGGTGTTTCAACATTATAATTCTTCCTTCTTCGGATAATATTTCAAGCACCCCAGAGATAAATAAATAAATTAAGAAAACCTTCATCTTATTATATATAGTGGCTTTCTATATGGAGAACTACCAAATGTTCTTCCCATGTTCTTCTTCGTCAATGGCGCTATCAGCCCATCCAAGTGTCTCATCCTCAAACATGAAAAGCTCTCATCATCAAGCTTTTAGTGGTAGTGGTAGCGGTAGTGGTGGTACTAATCTGGGATTGAGGACTCATGAAAACCATCATGTGCTGATGAGAAATGATCACTATCAAGATCATGATCAGGCCATGATGATGATGATGATGATGAATAAAGCTGATGATCATCGTAATATTAGTCCTAATCAGCAGATTATTAATCAAGTTCATGATCATCCTGATGAGCAGGGAATGTCATCAATATCATCATCAGCAGCTGCTGGGCATGGGCATAATGGTAAAAATAAGAAAGGGGAGAAGAAGATCAGGAAGCCCAAGTATGCTTTCCAAACAAGGAGTCAGGTTGATATACTTGATGATGGCTACCGATGGAGGAAGTATGGCCAGAAGGCTGTCAAGAACAATAAATTTCCCAGGTAATTAAACAATACATATAACAACATATGATCATTTCTAGTATTAATAATTATATGTACCCTTGTTTTGCAAAATTCTTAGATTAATTTATAGATCTGTGTACCTTCTCACTGTGTGATCTCTTTGATCGATCGCTTATTCATAATTACAATGTAAATGGGATATTAATCTTCATATGTATATAGTAATTGGCTGCTATATAGCTAGCTAGACCCCACCATGTTACATATATATGTTCATTCCCCTTATATACGGCGGCTATATATATATGCCCGAAAATTAAGTTAGATCCTGCTCCCTGGTGTGTACTATAATCACATATATAGATATATAGCCGGATGATCATACACTATAGATGAAAGATACATAAAAGGCAAGTCAGACATATATAGATATATAGGCATGTGTAACTTTCCATGAATATCCATATTAGCACATTATATTGTCAATACTCATAATCTTTTCATGACCTAGGGTTTCCCTTGATCTCCAATATATATAGGCAATCCTCCTCCTATCCCCCCCCCCCTACCCCAAGGTATATATGTGCAATCCTTAATTAAAAACTAATTACTGTATATATGCAACACTTATATATACATGCATGCTGGGATCGATTAATTGATTTGATATTATATATGCAATATCATGATATCATCTAGCGAGCCACATAGCCTGCAATTTTGTTTTAGAATTATATATAGTAGAGCTAGGGTTTACATATGAGGTGCATATATATTTATTAGTTAACTTGCTATTATATCTTTATACTCGTGAATCGTGATTGTAATATAAACTAAGCTTTACCTGTTTGTATTTATCAGTCATGATATGAAAACAAATCAAAAAGGAAATTGAGGCGGGATTGATTCGTTAATTGGCATGAACCCTCCATGTTCAAATTATAATTAAGCGCATTAGTTTATCAATCGTACATTGGTTATTGAAACTAAGAATAATATGACCTGATCAGACAATGTAACCAAACTGCTTGATGATGATCATAACCAAAATAAAATGATTTCACATTATATAGAATGGGATCAGTATCATATTGTGACAAATTTATAGGATGATTAACGGTTCAAGTGAACAACATCGATCTAGCTAGAGTAAATTCTCGTCAGATATATGTAGTATGCTTGTTGGTTAATACATACATGCATGTTAATTACGTGGTTGCCGTTTGAATTGGTCATAAATTATTTTGAATTTATGTAATGATCATCACTTACAATATTGACAATAAAAAAATGATAAAATCATCATAAATTAATTATAATTAATGCCAAATATTTTGGTGGTTAATTAATAATTAGTTGCATGCTAATTAATTTATATTCGAGTTAATAACTCGATCTTATATTAATTTATTAAATGAATATTGGCGCATATCTAGACACACTGCTATAATATGCCTCACACTCTTGCAAATGTATGTGTGCAGTGAGATTTGTGTATGAAGAGTTCGTTATATCCATACATATAAAGGCTTGATGACTAAGTTTCTGCATGCAAGCATGTCCATCATCAATTAATTCCTAGTTCCCTGCAACTAATTAATCATATAGATTATAAGAAATAATTGATATTTATTGATCTCAATTTGTGGGGTATGTATGTGTTCAGGAGCTACTACAGATGTACTCATCAAGGGTGCAATGTAAAGAAGCAAGTCCAACGCTTAACCAAAGATGAAGGTGTTGTAGTCACTACTTACGAAGGAATGCACACCCATCCTATTGAGAAGCATACCGACAATTTTGAACATATCTTGAATCAGATGCAAATTTACACTCCCTTTTGAACCAACTTAATTATATTATTATTTAATATATAAATATAAATATATATTTATATATATATATATATATATGTAAGCAAATAATTAATCAATTAAATTATGCTTTGTGGAATACTTTTATTATGGTATTGTAGAGAGATCTCAGTAAGATACTTCCCCTTGAATTAATTTAAAGTAGCTTAGGAATTTCACAGGTTTGTAATATTCTTTGATTCAGGCGATGTTTTATTCTGCTCGATAAATATTAATGGATGTTCTTGACTGGGCACTAGACTTTATAAAGAGAATGAAAAAGTTGCTAATTAACTTATACATATATTTACATATATATATATATATATGTATTGCAATTTCAATACTAATATGCATCTTTCTCGCCCTGTAATTTAGTTTTATCGTCGTTACTCCAATGAATTATTAGTATTTCTATGACACCATCGTTTACTAATTGTAATTGCTGTTTTTATGCTTTATATGTAACATCTTTTAAACCGTATACACGTTACCGATATATAGTTTGGGAAAGCGACAAATAATTACAAAATCCAGTACTCTAGATATGTATCTCCAAATCATTACTGGGAAAAAAAAAGTATCAACTCGTTAAAAAAAAAAAAGAAAAAAAAAAAAGAAAAAAGAAATTAAAAGCATTTCCTAGATTAATTTGGTGTCAGAGTTAAGAGCAACTATATGTTAATTATTACTTTTATGCATTTTGTTATTCTTTTTCGATGGATATGATACCAAATAACAATTTTCAGTCACGTTTGAGCCTCAAATAGCACATGTGAATTTTAAATAAAAAATGTCCACCTAGCAATTGGACTAGAAGAAGTCTAATTGGGCCTCCTAATCATCTTAAATCATAAATTAAGAGGTGAAGAGTTTAATCATCATCCAGCTATATAAGGGGTTTGTGGGTACTGTATAGCAAATCACAAGTGGGGATTCTTTATTTTATTCTTTGAAAAAGCGAATTAACTGGTAGGCAAAAGCTACTTGGCACTTGGCAGCTGCTTATGGTATACAGTGGAGGGCCGGGAAAGGAATCGATTGTGGTGCACCAATAGGGGCCTGTCCGCGCATGAGAAATGTATATCAACACAAACGTTGAGCCCTTAATTTGGCTCTTCAGAGCAAAGTGTACTTTACTCGAGTTTTATAATATATGCTTGAATTAACCCCTTTTCTTTTTATATAATCAAGTTTGTGTGAGACGAATTCCTTTTCATTCCACACTTGGAATTAAGTTGGATTGGATGCAGCTCAATTAATATATCGAAAGAGCGGCTAGATATTCGTACAAGTTTTTGTTTCAACAAAACATAACATAGATCATATTGATAGTAAAGTATTCATGTTTTACCCGGAAACTAAATATAAAAGGGTTAAAGTACACAAATCATGTTAGTTAATTAATTAACCATATGTTGTTGGCCTAGAGTTAGTCTAGCTAGACAATAAGAGTTATCAACGCATGCAAAGAGTGACATAAGCTTATTTTTTGATCCTATGTCAATGGACAAGGATATCTTTTCCCCTATTAAAGAATTCACACATGAAATAACGACTAGTTTGCACCAAAACCATAAAAACCAGTGGCTTTCATTACCCTTTTTTTAAAAAAGAAAAAGGAAAAAAGTAGTGTTAAAATCGTACTTATCTTTGATATCATTGTTATCAAAAACGGCAGCGCAAACAATATACATTGAAGTCTCTTTTGATGAGAGAAATTATATTTTGTGGTTTTAATCTGAAATTTGGATTAATGCGGAAAACAAATAATGTAGCGCCTTGTCATGGATTGTGAAATCAAATAAAATTACTGTAGAGATTAGATAAACAAATATGCTTGCCCTGGCTACCTTCTGGATTCCCTTACTCCTTTTCTTGGTACTTTTCTACCGTAAGATGATTTAAATATTTGCTATTTGTCTATAAATTTTAAAGTAACAATATACCTGTCTCTTTCTATACCATTCTTTTCTCTCTCTTGCTATCCCTCCCCACTTTTTTCCCTTTATTTTCTTTTTTGATTAATATTTTTCATTTATTTATTTTCCACTCACAGTATTATTCACCATTTCACCTGATTTAGAAATTCAATATTGTGGACCACTGGACCTGGAAAGAAGGAAAGGGACAAACAGAAACACAAGTAAACCTCACTAAACAAATCCCACACCAATGCCTCAGGTGGTCCTTAATGTGTACCTGATTTTTTTTCTGTTATTTCCAGTAATTTTTATTCCCTTTCCATGGCTCCTCAGCTATATATTTTTTTTTTCAGAATTTTATTTTTTTAAGCAACTGGATTCTTCCAGCATGATCGACACTCCAACCATCCTTTGACCTTCCCTGCTATTGGAGGGAACAAGGATATTATGCTCCTCTTACTTAAAGCCATTTTCTTGGAAGTTTTCTTACTTAAGCATCGAAGTGGGATATATACACACACACACATATCTATCTTAGCTACCTAGTAACTAAATGAATTTATGAAAATAATAGTTCTTCAATATGTTCATGTACGTATGTTTTCTCCTTTGATCACAAAATCTGTAGTACTATGTCTTACTAAAGAAACAAAAGATAGGTCAACCATGTAATCTACTTGATTTAGAGAAAACTATATGATTCAATATATAGGCTAATACTAAAGTTGACTCCAATTCGTCAACTGGGTTTTTGGTTTTTTTTTTTTATTTACTTTTTTTTTGCCTCAATCGATGAAAACCCACTTCAAAAAGAAGATTAAAAAAATTGTTTCTTGGTTCTTCTTATATATATATATATATATATATATATATATAGATAGTCATATATTTCCTTGTGTTAGTGGCTTACTGGGGTAATTGGTGTATATGTATAGGAAAGGAGTGGACCAAATTGAGGAGTTAGATGGTGCATTAATGGATTGGGACTTGAAAGAATTTGGTTGGGACTCAACTGAGTTGGACCCAAAAGCGGATGATGATGATATGGTACTTCTTGACTTCATTTCAACACAGAAGAGTACCACAGCTCCATCTTCAGAGGGTCTGAAGCTTGGGTCCATCATGGCTGACCCAACTGAAAGATCGTTGAAAAGATCAAACGACATCGTGCTGGCCTCAAACTTGGTGTCATCGCCATCTGGGTCATCCAAGAGGGTTAATGGGGCTCAAAAGCTGTCTTGCTTGGTTGATGGTTGCAGGGCAGATCTCAGTAGTTGTAGGGAGTACCACAAGCGCCATAGGGTCTGCGAGCGCCATTCCAAGACCCCAGTTGTTACTGTCAAGGGAGAAGAAAAAAGATTCTGCCAGCAGTGTAGTAGGTATTACATGGTTGAGCTTGCTTTTTATTCTTTTAATTAATTCTCTATTTAATTTGTTGAGAAATATAGGCGCATACAATAATTTTTAATTAATTATTCCAAATTCTACAGCTGGGTCTTCTTAGTCTTCTTGTAATCTATTTCTTAACATGGTTTTTTTAATTCTAGATTTCACTCTTTGGGGGAGTTTGACGAGGTGAAGAGAAGCTGCAGGAAACGCCTTGACGGACACAATAGGCGCCGGCGAAAATCTCAGCCGGAACCTATTTACTTCGGTTCCAAGAGCTTTCTCTCTGGTTACAAAGGTTCGAATGATTTAACTCTTAATGTAGTAGCAGTTTTCAATCATGTATCTATGGTCCTGGATTTACCTCTTTTTTTCCCATTTACTACTATTTCTTCCCCTAGAGTTTGTGTTGCAGTTAATCATTAAAGTTATTTCTATTCAGTAATCCACCAAATTATTGTTGATGATTTTAACTACGCAAGTGATTATTGCTTCTGTTGATTCTTTCTGTTTATTTAATTCATAAAGTTGGAGAAAGAAATTTGGTTGTTAGTTAATGCTTAGTCACCAATTAAATCTCAGCTAAATAAGTTAATGTAGCAAGGACCATCTAAAACTTTTAATCTATATCTCTCGTTTTTCAATCCCTTTGTATTTCAAATTAGTCTTTCGTTTTGGATGCTCAGGCCCCAGAATCTTGCATTTTGGAAGTCCCCAAATATATGCAGCCACTAGTGTGAGAAGTTTGTGGCCTTCGGACACTAAAACTGGAGCAACAGAATCATGGATTTATAGTCCTCACAAACGGTTCCAGGTCACTAACCAGCAAAGTCCTCCAACTTCCTTCAATGGGGGGGATAAAAGGCTCTTTTTCTTGCAGAAAAATGACCTCAAACAAGGCAACCAAGTCTACCCTGAAGCTTTTCTATGCCACCCATTTGAGCCACCAGGAAAAGAAAGGCAAAGGGAGAATCGTATAATGTCCTCTGAAGAGATATCCCTGCCGATCGACTCGGGTGGTCGTGCTCTCTATCTTCTGTCAACAAATCCAACGCAGTTCTCTGGCCTGAGCCAGTTAGGGCAGTCCAATGAGAGTTTCCCTTATCCATTTCAGCTCCTTGACTACAATATTGGAAAGGACAAGACTGTGGATCCTAATCTTCCAGTTTATGATGTCAACAAAACCAATATTTATGGCAACATGATGCTTAGGATGGGCCCAGATGACTTGTTGGAACATGGGGCTGCTCTTCAAATGCTTCCAATTTCGTTGGAGTAGTTGGCTGATGAGGTTTATGTCTTGGACTCATGCGTGGTGTTCTGTTTTTACAACTTTGTTTCACACACATATTGAATAAATTATCTGCGAGACTAGTCAACATGGGCAAAACTACCAAAACTTTTTAGTTTTAGAGATGTCATGGTCTTGGTTGACGTTGTTTCGTAGACGGCACTGGTTTTTCTGAGAGATGTTTGTGTTGCTATTAATTGCATAATGTTGTTTGTTGCTCCTCGTCATATGTCGGAGCTTTTGCGACACAAAAATGTTGTTGATTAGAAACAAAGTTGCTTTCGTTTTGATAACAAGTGTGAATTATAGGCCTATAGTTTATTGTACTAGATTAAAGAAAGAATTGAAGTCAAAAAAGCATAAAGAATTGCTCAAAGGAAATGCTATTTGTAATCTGTAAGTACCAACTAACAACAAAGCGTCAAAGAGAATCAATACTGAACAATTTCGCTTTATGAATGTTAAAAGATTGGTGCTTGGAAGTTTTTTACTGGAAAAGTGATGTCTAAGCACGACTCAGCCTATAATGAATTTCTGCTAATTTGCCTCACTATGTGTGGAAATAATGTGGATGGAACGCAATTTGATCTCTCATAATAATGGAGGCGCATAGGTATTGTGACTATAATCCGCTCTCTTTCTGTGTAATTGCAGAACTATAGGTAGGTGTTGTCAAGTGACCACAATCACGATCAACTCAGTGTCCATCCTACGTGTTGGCTAACTCCTCTTTCTCTTTGGATCAAAATCAATGTTGACGCAGCTGCCAGAAATGATGTGGCTATTGCTACAGCAGTGGCTCGGGATGAACAGGATATAGTCCTTGATGCTCACACTTTTGTTGTCCAGCTCACTGACCCTCTGGCCGCAATGTTACTTGGAATTCATCTAACATGAGAACAACACTGGCCTAAGGTGATTATTGAATCGGATTGCCTGCAGTTGGTCAATATGTGGAACGGTAGAGTTACATACCCTTGACTAGACGAGGAGTTTAACGAAGAACCTGTAATTTCTTTGCCCATAATCAAGCTGCTTGGGCCTATGTTTCTAATGCTCTTGGTATTGTAAGAATTACCGATGTTCCTAATGCCAGGAGACGACTCAGTGGTTGTAAATTCTCCTCCCTTTGGCTGTCGATTTTTTAACGAAGTTTATAGTTATGTATATATAAATAAACAAATAAAAGCCAAAGCGTCAAAGAGGTCGAGGAAAACCAATGGTCTTCGTTTCCTTTTCTTTTGATATTGAGTATTTGTCTGTTAAGGATTTGCCTTCCTCCCACCTCTTTTTCTTTTCAGGCTAGAGTTTTGGATTTTTGCCTCTTGAAACATATTCTTGTACAAATTGGGTCAAATAAATCAGCAATATTATGACAGAGATACGCAGGGTTTCTTTCACGGATTGCAGTTCTGAAAAACAGTACTAGTTTTATAGCAGTTTTTTCTCGGCCAAAAATGAAAAACTGTTATGAATCTAATGCCATCCTCCGAACTACTAATCAACCTAATAACCTGAAATATGAAGAAACCGACAACAAGTCTAATATCCTACTCGAGCTTCCACTAGTGGAAGCAACCATGATTGAGGACTACAGTCAAGTGACAACGACATTAACCGAATATCTTTGGCTACCTTGAGGATAAACATTGCTGTTTCGAGACAGTAACATGTTTCTAACCTACCAGACTCGCAGGGTGAAAAAAAAAAAAAAAATTAAAACAGACCAGGTAATGATAGCTTAATTGACTAAAGATTAGTAGATGGGGTTCAAGATCTTTTTTCTGATTAGTGCATGAGATAACAGCTGGTGCTTCGACCTTTCCAGCAAAGTATGGGAAACAAAAAAAAGTGACAAGCATTTGACACAGCTGAGATCATGCATGACACACACAGACCGCACAACGCCAATAGGCCCAATACTCTACTTGATGAAAATCCTTGTCAGCCATTAACTAATAATAATAGATTCACTGCTTAAAGACATTTTAGGGCTTGGTCATATGCGATGGTTACCTTTTGAATACAATAGTGATTAATCCATATTCATCAAAAGTGCAACATTTGCGGGCAAAATGGATATGAATTTGTCCACATACTTCCAATTACAGAAATATGCTGGAATCAAAAGTTAAAGATAAGCTTGTTTAGCAAAAACAACATAAAGATTAATAGATAGTTACATATTTGTATATAAAAAAGAAAAACTAAAAGAGAAAAAAGAACAAGAGAAAAAGAAGTGACTATACTTTTTTTTTTTAAAAAAAAAAAAAAAGGAAAAACAAAATTAAACGGAAAGACTAAGTATGCACCGGAACAATATGGACATTAGTGCTTGTCCTCCTTAGGAATATCTTCTTTTGGGACCTTTGATTCCAGTTCCTTAGGAATTTTCTTCTCTGCTGCCCTGAAAGTACATTCATCGGAGTAGAGGTCCAACAATTACAATCTGAAAAGCATTATGAAATCGAAAACGAAATTTCCATAGCAGTAATATAGATAGCATACAAGTTAGAATGCAGAATTGATCAAGAGTATCAAGAGAAATCCTCTTTTCAAAGTAATGGCTAGATAATCATAAACCATCCAGTTCAAAAATAAAAACTCAAGCCTTCTTGCACTTAGAAAAGATTGTTTAACTGGTACTTTCATCATGACCCCCAACACCCGTACCTGCACTGGTAACCGAGTATCAGATGTCCACACTCATTCTTAAGAGTAATTTGATACTACTCTAGTTTAAAAATTATATTCAAAACCTGAAACCAGGCAACAGAACTACCTAAAAAAGCCGCTTTAACTAGCCCCCTTTTAAATAGCAAATTAACTTATGCTTTAACCCAATGCTTTGTTCTGGCCCAAATAACAATGCTAAGGTAATGCTAATGAATCAATGAATGAGGAAGAATGAGAGGAGGAAAAATTATTAACAGCAAAAATCAAAATCCAAAGAGATACAAATCAGCAGAACTCACACCCCCAGTGAAAGAATAACATAATACGGTTCATCTCAAACAGGTAGACCAAGTTTACTAATCTGTGAAAAGATCGAAATTAGAAAGTATTTCCTTTCCCATCTATTCATGTGTTTACTTACATATTTAGGACACAAAATTTTGGTAAATCCCTCACATAGTTAATAAAAAATCGGAAAAAAAAAAAAACAAACAATATTTTTAATTCATTCTCGTTCCTTTTCAAATCCTTTAGGAGTCATTACCAGATCAATAACATTTCAAACCACAATCACCGAGTAATTTTAAAAGACCCCAACTTAAATGTTCGACATTAAAGTTATGTTGAAGCAAAATTTGCTAATGCATATACATGAGAATGACAGGGGAACTCAGTAAAGTTCTACTTGGCTCCAATCAAAACAATATCATATCTTGTTGTTCAATAACGGAGTCATGTCAGATAATCAACGCCATCATAGGTATTTATTAAAAAAATAAAAAATAATAATTAAAAAAAAAAAGAGGCGGGGCAAATTTGGCTCCTTAAAATTTATGGAATTGAATATGGAAACATAAACCCATCACCAAATTTATGTTGATATTTCGTATAGTGAAGATCTGAAACACAAGTCACTACTAATCCCCTGAACTAACAATCAAAACTGACAGACAATCGAAGCCTTGAATTGAATTTCCCATTTCAGCAACTCAATTATATTCAAAAAACGATGCAAGTATACGTACACATGTAGATATATATATATATATATAGAGAGAGAGAGAGAGAGAAGTTGTGTACTTGGAGGCAGAGGAGGATTCTTCTTCGAGCCAGTTTCGAATGTGCTTGACATTGCGCCTGAAGATGGCGGCGGATTGCCTTACGTCGGACCTGAGGAGAAGGACGACGGCGCTGACTCCGGCGACGGTGAGGATAAAGTTGGTCAAAGCCATTGAACCCAATTCCCTTTGCTTTGCTTTGCTTTGCTCTGCTCCTGCTTCCTGATTTTTCGAACTCGGAATCCCAATTTCGTTTCGAGGGTTTTTCAGGGTTTTGCTTGGAGAAGACGACTGTGCTTTACGGACAACTTATCTATGGGCCTTGGCCCGAATTTAAATCCCGATATCGATGTTGGGCCTCTTGCCCGCTCGTTTCTAGTTCTCCAGCCCAATCTGCTTTTTCGGGCTTTGTTTGTTCCCCGTTTTAAGTCAAGAAACGACAATAGATATGTACAAGTAATATTTCTAACATTGTTATCTCATATTATATTATTCGGCTACTTTTGCAGCCAGAATTGAGAATCCATATATAGAAACTTCAAATGCACACACAAGTCGCCACGACACTTTGTTGAAAATAAATTCTAGGCATAGGCCTCTAACATATACAAAACTGGACCCATTTGGGACCCAATTCTAAAGCTCTCTCGGGAATCAGAATCTTTTCCTTTCTTTTCTTTTTTGTTATTTTAAAAAAAAAAAAGTTAAAACAATAAAGAAGAAAAAGAAAAAGATTTAATGGTTTTATCCAAAAAAAAAAAAAGATATTTAAAGGAAGGAAAAAAATGGAAAAAAAAAAAAAACAACCACCGCAGCAGCACCAAACGCAAATTAGCATTAATATATATATATATATATATATATTTTTTTTCAGGTTGGCCATGCAAAAATGTGATATTGGCACGGCTCAATCAGATAAAAGAACCCATCTGTCCAATGAGAACTCTGATTTGATTGAGCCATGCCAACATCAAGAGCCTCACGCCTGAAGACTATTAATCCTTCAATATTGTACATTCTGCATATAAAACAAAGATCACCAATTAAAAACACAAACAAAGAAAATATTATTATTAGATCAGGAACGAAAGAAACTAATTGGGCTATATATAAACATATGTATGTGTGTATATATATATAGCTTGGAATTAAGAGGCTGATAATTGTTTATTCAAAAGAAAAAAAAAGGGGGGGGGGTGTCTGATAATTGAGGAATGTGATGGAAAACGATCAAAAAGATTTGAAGGGTATTAATATTTAATGTAGGTTATAGGATATTGGTGAACGATTGAGCTAGAGAGTGAATCAATATATATGTTGTTATGTGTACAGGGAAGGAGCTAGCTATAGCGGAAACTATATATGCAGAAAAATTGAATCTGTGGACTGCGATATTCAAAAAGTGATTGGAATGTGTAACGTGATTTCTCATCTTTTCTACCTAATATATTGTTGGAAAGATGTCTAATTAAGTTAATAAAGCATATATCAAGGTCCCTCATACTGCAGCTTCTGTTAGTTTGGAGATTTTATAAAATTAATTATCAATCATGCATGACCAACATATTTGTCATCACAGCATCATCATCATTTTGCAGTACTGTGATCCGATTTAGATCTCTTTGACAATACGTCAAAGCCATGGATATTGGTTTGGTACATCAAATTGGGACTAGTTCAAATATTGGTTCCTTAGCTCCTACGTGTAACGTTCCCCTTTTTCTCATATTTGCTTTCATTATCATCAAAAATTTCTCCTTGTACATGGCTTGAAGAACTGTTATTCATGGCTTGAAGAACTGTTATTCTCTGGAAAGACAGACGTTGAATGTTATTAGTACTGGGATGTAAATACATGAGGCTAATCCATATATGTGTATATATAATATATAGGATTGCGTGAACATTTGTTTTTTTTTTTTTTTTTCTTGGGCTCGATTATAGGATTCGTATACATGACAGCATGTATGTATGTTTCATACTTTCTTTTTTGAGTAAAAAAAAAAAAAAAGACAAGCTTCAGACTAATATCCACCCTTTAGTGAGGTAGGATCTATGAGGACCTGATATCAATAGAGTGAAAATGCGTTAGATGCGTTTGACAAATTTTTTTTCTCAATTTCTAAATAAAACCTTAGTTAGAAAGGGATAAAGCATCACGTTAGAAAAATTAGGTTGACAACACACTGAACTTAATATAATCTCACATGCTGAACGATCCTAGAACCAACAAATATCATTAAGAAAAAAAAAATCAAATAAAAAATGACGTCCAAAACAAAAAATTTTAGCCTTACTTCGTGAAGGGCTACACCTGTTGGGACTTGAATACAAGACCTCCAACTCTGGTACGAACTTATATAGGACAACGGCGATTGGTCATCCCAAAAGTTGTAATTATTAGGAGAGTCGCAATAAAATTCTATTAATCACCTAGAATTAGGCTCAAAATTGCATTATGTATATTCTACCCATTTAGGACTTATTTTAAGTATCTTTATACATGGACCACATGCCTTCTTCTTCGAGGCTGACCACATAGGCCAACCCTCGTATATTAAGTGATGCCCCTGCATTAGTTTATAACAAAGTAATTTGCAAATCATTCTTCATTAAAATTTGGATTTAAATAAAAATATATTAAGGACTTAACCAATAGAACTGCACGTTCTATGTAGCTCTACAATAGGCATATTTACTAATTCATAACAAAAAGATTCATAAAAAGATATAGTTTGGAGAGAAAAGAGAATTCAATCAAAAATTAATCACTCACTTATTTATATAGCTAATTATGTGAGGGTGCATCAAAATTTGTTTCCTAAATAGGAAAGAGAAGTACTTCCATTATTCTCGTTCTATTTTCTCCCCTTTATGGACTAGTACACATGGTTTAGATTCCTAATTTCATGTGATATTTCCTAAAGTAGTATAATAAAATAAATTTAACAGATTGGTAACTACAACAGATATGAACAACTAACGAGTGAATCTGGGATAAACAAAAACAAAATTACAACTAATTCAAATAAATAAATAAATATCACAATTCGTAAAAATAGATACGCAACAGAACATGAACATGATCAATCTAATAACTCTTCTACCAAAAGAAAAAAGAAAAATTGTAAATCGAGCAGGGCCCAGCCCATTTTGTCACGGCCCTTTCAAAAAACTAACCAACTAAAGGCCAAGCCCAATTCAAAATGAAGAGTTCAAAATGGAATTGCCACACTGCGATTTGCGAGCTTTGTGAAATGATCGAATATCCAATCGAAAGGGCCGATTATCTCTCACCAGTCGTCGTCACCGGAAAGAAAATCAAAGATAAAGAGATCGTACAAGTTGGTCTCTTCCCTTTTTTTTTTTTTCCACGAAAGCGACGAAACATAAAGAATTTCAAATAAGATGAGATCCTATTTACATAACATGCATATGATAATAACATGGCTACAGTGCATGTGGGACCAGTGAAATTCCTAAAAGATTAAGTCCCACAAGGCCTACATATATTAATAGTAACAAGCTATTGTTTTTCGTTTTACTTCACCATTATGTCTAAAATTAATTTAGTTGCAGTCTTGCAGATATCGTGATAAATAATTAGAACTTATATATATATATATATATATATATATATATATTAGCAGGGAATGAAGAATTAGAATAATTCGAGCGCAAGGGAGATTAATTAGTGTACTTAGTAGCGGATAATGCTGTTAATTTTGACGATCAAACTCTTTTAACTCCAAATCCACAAATCCTAGATACGCACAAAAGAAAAGTGCATTGATCTTTTTGGTCCATTAAAATATTCCCCGCATGCACTTTTTACAAGCCTATAGCAAATCAAACAAAAGATGATATTGGGGAAGAATGGAAGGATATGTATATGTACATATATATTTATATATACGCAGATATATCATGTATATGTATATATATATATACATGACCCTATAGTTGTGGTCAATTAATATTTCCACACAAATCGTGGAAAGGGGCTTAAAGTTGCATGTACGAATTTCCAATATTTGGATTAGTCATTCACTTTTTCTAGAGACTAGAACTTTGCTTTGCTGTACACAGAAAACAAAAGATAAGCACTAGTATTTAATTCTTTGGACAAGAGGGAGTATAAGTACTCATTAATAATAAAAAGCAATTTCTATATATTTTTTTGTTTCAACAAAAAAAAAAAAAAAAAAGGACTTCAGTGATAATCACTCGGTTGGAGCTTTATGCATGGATGAGAAGTACTTGGAAATTAGGCTGGTGTTTTTGAATTGGATATATCATGTCTACCTAGCTAGATACAACTTTTGATATCCATCCTTTTGGATCCGAAAAAGTGCTTGATTGATAGTAATTGATATCTTTAATTAAAGAGCTCAATAATCTTAGACAAATTTAAAAAGAGCACTGATATGTTCAAAGAACCTTAAGCC
The DNA here is from genome assembly GCA_002914805.1 of Parasponia andersonii. Taxonomy (NCBI): domain Eukaryota; kingdom Viridiplantae; phylum Streptophyta; class Magnoliopsida; order Rosales; family Cannabaceae; genus Trema; species Trema andersonii. The sequence continues at coordinate 365,673 of JXTB01000122.1, forward strand.
ACAAGACAAGTAAATAGTAGCTAGCTAACTTTAAACCTTATTCGATTGGGTACCCAAGCTTGCATATATGCTTAAATTAGACTCAAAAAGGGTCTAATTATTAAAACTTGTAAATAAAAAAATCAGCAGTGGGTATTAGCTAGAACAGTGAGAATCCTTCACACAAGAGCATATCTACTTTGATTGGTGGGACGTATATATTGACAGGTAGAATATCTTATCCAAGGATATGTTGAAAATTTTTGGGCAACTTTTTTGCTGTCTAGTGCATGTCTGACTAAAGCAAACCGTTCCAACTTGCAACACTGTAGTATCCTCATAGCCGTACCTTGCTCCATCACAACAAAATTTATAGACCCAGCTCATCCAAAGATTTTTATAAATCAGATCAATGTATCATATCTATACGTATATAGCTATTTGATCATCTTAAAGTTAAAAATTAACATCGTGCATTAAATTATTTTAATACAAAATACTTGTTCATCTGCAAAACTTAGAGCTTGCCTTAGTGCTTTTAATATATATATATATATATATATATATATATATATATATATAATTAAAATAATCTTCTTGGCTCATACATACTGCTGAATTAAACAAAAATGCATATCTATATAATATATTTGCATGTGCACGAGTGGATAGTTTATCGTTTTTTATCCATTACGCGCGTATGCATCCGAATTTGTTATGTTCTTGAACCACTTTACGTATTCAACAAAAAACTGATCCAACGAGATGAGAATTGAAGGTGTAGGAAAAAGACACCCTTCCTATCCATTTGAATTTTACGTATCCTAATTTTCTTTTTATTTTTCCCCTTTTGTTGGACCATATCATATGATACTCTTGTGTTTTGACAAGTAAAAGCATATATATATATATATATATATATATGTACCTAGCAGTGGCATGCACGGACAAGCATGCTAACAAGATCGATCAATAATCGAGTGATTAAATCGTCGCCAATTAAACACAATAATAATGTATGTGCATAATGGATTAAATATTACTTACATTTTCTGTCTACATTTTATCCGCCGTTTAATTATGTAATGCGTCGAGATAATTTAGTTAATTTTTTGTCCTTTAATTAAGTCGTTTTTCCCTGCTAGAAAAGCCAAGCTACTGTTTTTTACATGCTACGTCATTATACTACACTGTACATGTTGTAGAGCGGTGCTTTAGCCAGAGACACGTGGATGATAACAACTACTCCTCCTTGTACCGAAATGAAGTTTGTACTCTAGCTAGCGACTCAACTCTCTGTTTAATTTACTCGAAAAAAGTCATAAATATATATGCTTAAACTAGAAATTTATTCTAAGATACAGAAGCAGCTAGAGATATTTTACAGAAGTTTATAGATCAAGGAAAAATGATATTTTGATTGCACGAGTTACAGTACACCGAATATGCTACCAATTGGAGTATTATTAAGATTCATCAACTGCATATCTATCCATAATAATTTGCCATGTACATGTTTATATATCCAAATGCGTAATCTGAGTTGTATGTCTAGATGTGGATGAATAATACTATGTGCACATACTATTTACATGTGAACAAAAAGAAGAAAATAAAATATATTATATAAAAAAATCCCCAGCTATATCTGATTTATTAGATCACTTTATTATAATCATGAGATAGTTCTAGGCCGTCTAGGAAGTATATGTTCTCCAAATCTTGGAAAGCGTCTTACTAATAAATTAATTTATTCATAAATGTGGGAATATATTTCTAACCTGCTAGATACTCAATATATTACACCCTAGCTTGTCTCTACACTAAAAAAGAGATATTTAGTTTTGGGACCACAACTCATCAATCCATAAACAAAATTTGATGTCTATCTTCACATTATACCCTTAACCCTCCATTTAATATTTATCAAATATAATTACTAAAAAAAAAAAATTATGTCAATTGGTACGCAAAGTACTTGTATATATAGACCCTTGAGTTGTACACAAAATACTTGTCATTTGGTATAGCTAGAGCTAGAAAAACAAACAAGCTAGTAAGAGTACTTATAACATATATATTATACACACATATGGAGTCGAACCGTAAGCGCAGAGGTTTCATGAAGGGAAAACTTATGCCATTCTACAGAGCGACAAAGCTTAATTCCTCAACAACAACAACGGTGCAGTACACAAGTAAGGTGAAGCCGAGCCAGTCGTCTCCTTCGGCGGCTTCCGTCGGGTTTTCGGTTCACCAAGACTATGTGATTGCTCAGCCAAAGCCCAAAGTTTCGTTCATTCTGCCACATGAGAGCCGTGATTCGGTGGTGCAATTGGATAATCTCTATGGCATGGCTGTTGACGAGACTGTGGACTCTAAGGCTGCTTCTTATATATATTCGGTTCAAGAACGTTTCAAGCTTGAACGTGTCAATTCCGAACGAATGATCAAGTGCCAGGATAAGTGTTAGTAAGTTCACACATGTGTTTTTAATAATAAACATTTCGGTAGAGAGACCAGAAGGTGTTACTTATGTTCTTTCCTTCTTTTAATTCATGTATCTTATTAAAGCTCAGTAACATGCAGCTAATTAGGTTATGATCAGGGGGTCGGAATGATTCATATGGTATGAGTTAGTACGACCCATGAAGTTGTCAAGAGTTGGAAATATATGAAAGAAATTTGTAATAGTTCCTTCTATCAATGCGTGTTACATTACGTGCATATTTTCAATTTTTTTTTTTTAGCACGGTACAAGTAAGGTCACATGGCAAACAGTACTACTGTACCTTGAATATTAGAATAATCCCCAACTTGATCAGTTTATTCGCCCGAATTTTTTATGTATATCAAGCATCTGTGTCGGCCTGTAAATACTTTCTAGATATTTAGCACGATTTTTCAAGAAAACAAAATAAAATCTCAAAAAAAGCTCTTTCAAATATATTTAATTAAGTTGATAAGTATCCGGCCAAGCAAAATTAGTATAAGGAAATATTGAAGGTGGTTAACGGCAACAGGATTAATTGTTTCCAAATTAGCTTTACCTTGAAATCTAAGGCAAAGTCAAAGTGATATGCTTGTGATGAACATTAGAGAATATCCACTTCATTATTAACTGAATATTTCTACCAAAAATCATAGTTAATTTACCATATAGTTTCGTGAGGGCCGGTTATCATGACACATGAGTGTGAAAGAGACAGAAAGAACGGAAAAGAAGAAAAAAGTTATTCCTTCTTTTGCAATTTGCGAATATAAAAGTGTCCTATATACGATGTACATTTATTTATCTATGTATATAAGTACACAGTAATACCCTTAAATTTTAGAAGGGTATTTTAGTCTTTTAAAAAATATATATATATATACATAAATTGAATTAAAAATTCAAATTTTTGGTTAATTTGAAAGAAATTTTGATAGTGGGACTAATTTGCAAAACTGAAAGACTATTTTGAAATAAAATTTTAAAATTAGGGACATATGTGCAATTTTAAAAAAATTACACTTCCCATTTAAGAGCAGACACGTGGCCTTCCCTCAGATCACTTTCTCTCTCTCTCTCCGCAATTTATTAGCCAAAACGCCGATTTCCGGCGTTGCTCCGATGAAGCTCTTCCCGATCGGCAAAGAGAGCCCAGCTCTAGACGATCACCGCGCTGCAGGTCCCGCCGCCTGAAAGCTCGTCGTTCGCCGGAAATAGCCAAAAAACGCTGCAGCTTCCGAAGCTCGCCGGCGCCGATTCCGGCGATGTTTTGCCATGAAACTGGTCGGGTTTGACTCATCTCGTCATGATCTTTAACATGATATATATATATATATATATCTTGACTCAATATTGTCCGGATTGAATTTTATCATTTTTATTAATTTTGAGCTATTTTTGTTTTATGCTTAAAATTTTCAATCCGACCGTTAGATCATAAAATAAACCTCAAATTTGTGATGTACTCGTGAAAACAAAAATTTTGATATATATATATATATATATATATATATATATATTGTCTATGTTTAGTGACGAGCAAGAAAATCTAAATCTAACGGCTTAGATCGTCTCGTTTTACATGTCGTGGGCCCGGGTTCGGCCTAAGCCCGAATCAGTTGAATTATATATCTAATCTAGCATTCTTAGGTGCTCTGAATTTAGTAGTAAAGTCCGTTTAATGATCTGAAACTCCGATTGAAAATCAAATTTTCAAACTTATCGATCAAAAGCTTTAGAACGATGCCCGACCTTCCAAACGATACACAAATGATGCAAAATTTTCTCCATAGCTCCGTAGCACTATTTGAATACTCAATTGAGGTATGGGATTCAATTTTCTTGTTTTCTATTATTTACATTAAAATTGGAATTTATTTTTAAAATGAAATTTCGTGATTTTATTAAATTGAATTATTTGAATAATTATTTTAATGAACTATGAATTTGTGAAATATTGTAGACTGCTCTAGATATTTTTAAATATGATTTTATACAAGTTTTTATACTTGGAATTTGATAAAATTATAGAAACTGTACTTTTAGATTTTAAAGTACAAAATGGATTTTAATTTAAAATCAGAACATGTCTAGAATATTAAACCATTGCATTGTTATTTGAGACTCTATATATTGCACATTTCATATGTTCATGCATGAGAGTCATCTTAGATATCACGATGTTGTAGTAGGCGGACTAGTACACCCGCCTTCGGTGAGAGCCCGTAAACCCGCGCGGGGTTTGATTTCTAACTATCTCCATTCGGTAGGCGTAGGCATTCGGTGACCCTCAGTTCGGTAGGAGTTGACACATTGGTGTCCCTCTGATTTTCAGAGATAGATATCAGACAGAGAGTATTCAATACATGTAGTATAAGTTGCTCTAGTTGTAATAGGAACTCATGTGATGTGTTGATTTATGTGATGTGTACTATGCTTGTTTTATTATGGTTTTCTATCTATTTTAACCTGGATATATATCTGGTTTTGGTTTGAGCATAATTTTCTGTAAAAATTTTCTATATATGTTTCGAATGCTCTATATTTATTAAAATGCTTTTCAAAACTACTAACCATGCAGTTATATTGAGAATTACCAAAAAAGTTTTTTTCAAAAAGGTAATTAAGTTTTCTACTGAGCATTCACGTGCTCATCCCTTACTTCCTCCTATTTCAAGTGTTGACATACTTTGTGATAATTATTCTAGTGGTTTGGCAAGCATGTTTGGCATATGCTTGCAGTTCCAATCCTCTTCATTGGTTGGTTCGTACTCTGTCTCATTTTCCCCTTTTCTAAGTCAAATTTATTTAGTCATTAGTAGTATATTTACTGAGTGGATGTATGAGGATGATTTCGATATTTAATCAAGTACTTAGACATAGAAATGATTTTATGAAAATTATTTTAACTATGGACCTATGGTTTTAAATTGAACACTTTTATTAAACTTAATAATTTAAATAAAAAGTTTCTAAAATTTATTATTTATCATTTCTCTAAATTTAAAATTAAAAATACCTTGGAAATTTAAAATTAGTAGATAATGCTATAATTTCTTGAGTTGGTCCAACATTAAAATTTACTTACTCTTGAGGACTAAAACTTAAATTTTAAGTACTCAACTTTTTCTGGAAATTTTGGAAATTTTTGTTTATCACTGTTTTTACTTAAATTTACTAAAAGTCATGACATTGGATTTTTGGTCGTGACATACACACATCAATATCAGGTGCTTGGCTTCAAAAATAAATAAATAAATAAGCTAGTACCTTTTATAAAGTTGAAGTTTCCCAATTTAGTAGGGAAATATTAATTGATCTAGAGATCAATCATAAGATTGGTTTATAGTTAACCTATTAATAATTCTAAATCGAATTAATTATGTAGAGGCATGAAATTTCGCTAGAAATGGAAATTCTTATAAAGAAAAAATTTAAGGAGTTTTGAATTTTTAAAACACCATGATTAATAAAAATATTTGAAATTTCAACTAATTAACTTATCGTTCAGTTCATAGTCACCATTAAACATGAACTGAATAATTATTAGAAAAATCAAATCTAAATAATTAATCGAGTATCATCATTCACATATCAACCTCAAGCTAGTATGACAGATATAGTTTACCAACATATTCAAAGTAGCATACTTAATTCAAATGCTAACATAATTTATTTATTTAGCAATACATAAATACAAGTCTTAAGTCCACACTTCTAGCATTAATAAGTCACGAACTACAAGTAAATATAGCCTTTTAATTCGCTTATTAGTCACCAATATCACACTGGATACCACCAGCAAAGAAAGTAGGAATGCGAGTATAAAATACCCAATAGCTTATCTAATTACCCTTCTGAGAAAATCTTTTTATAATTCTCAAAATATCCACATAATCAGTAGTACTATAAAGCATTTCACAAATATTAAGTATTCAAAACATATATAGAAAACCATTATAGAAAATCATGCAAAAAATTAAAACTATATATCCAAGTCAAAACATATAGAAATCCATAATAAAACAAGCATAATACACATCACATAAATCAACATATAACATGAGCTCTTATCCTCTCATCACAATTAGAGCAACTTATACTATATGTATTGAGTGCTCCCTACCTGACATCTATCTCTGGAAACTAGAGGGGCACCGAATGTCTATACCTACTGGATAGAGATAGTCAAAATACAAAACGTATAGGTTTATATGTTCTTACTAAAGGTGGGTGTACTAGTCTGCCTACTACAACACCGCGATGCCTAAGATGACTCTCATGCATGATCATATGAAATGTGCAATATATGGAGTCTCAAACAACCAAATAGTAGTTTAATATTCTAGACATACTCTGATTTTTAAATAAAAATTCATTTTGTGCTCTAAAAATTCGGTAGTATATTGCTTATGATTTAATCAAAGCCAAATTTAAAACTTGCATAAATCACATGAAAAATATCTAGAGTAGTCTATAATTTCTCACAAATCCATAATTCACCAAAATAATTATTCAAAATATTTAATTTAATAAAATTAAAAAAATTTATTTTTTCACAACATATTCCAATTTTTATGAGAAATAATAGAAAACAAGGTAATAGGATCCCCTACCTCGAAATAGTAATTATGCTAAACTAACGACGCTAGAAAAGTTCTTTGTTGATTAGTTAGTTGTTCAGATGGTCATTTCTGAATCCCGACATGTAACTTGAAAAACTAAATTTACAAATAGAGCCTCAAATTGAGAAATGAATGTCATCATTGACAGTGCAATTCACGAGCTATTTTCTCGATTTTCGTGCCACTTCAGAATATAGTGATATTTTATATCAAAATTTATGTTCCGACCTCACTGAGCTTAAATTCGAAATTAGAACTCAATTTCGAGATGCCGAGAATTAAATGGGCTCAAAAATCCAAAAAAATATAAAAATATCACATTTTGAAAATAAATAGAAAAATGCCACTTTTTCAATTCGATAATTAACACTCATCTAAACTCTATTTCAATACTTCAAAATCATGAGATTTCTTGTTTTAATCTCATCTTTCACGTGGTATAATTTTTTCAGAATAAATAACTCAATTCCGAAATAATTATAAAAGTATCACAAAAATTTAATATTATAAAAATAGTACAGTAATCAACTTCTCACCGGGACCAAGTTAGAAGTCGTGGGTAGTCAAAGATAAAAGCTAATGTAGAGACGAGTTGAACGACGACAACGACGAGCTGATTGGATGTCGAAGGAAGAAACAACAAGCAATTTTCCATTCCAATGGTGCGATTTTCGAACAGCCGTAGCTCCAGTAGGAGGCGGCATTGGCTGGCGCTTGATCGTCAGCATCTCCTAATCACAACGGGAGGGTGTGTCGAGCACAGCGGCGATTGGTGGCTCAACCAGTGAACAGAGCAGTGGTGGAAAGTTTTTCAAAAATGGCAGAGGGATTTTGGGGAAGAATGAGAGATTTTTTTGAGATTTAAGTGCAATTTTGAAAGCTTTAGATAGTGAGACACGTGTTAGCCTCTGGTTTGACCGAATAATTTTCAAAAATTCCACTTTGACTACAGATTATAAAATATTCTTTCACTTTAGTCATTTTCTTATTGACTTTTAAGTCCTCCATTTCTTTCCCAATGTACCTAGACCTTCTTCAACTCCAATAAAATATTTCAGATTTTTATTTAATTAAAATTGTTGCAATTTTACAGGTTTGGCCCTGTCAATTTACAGTACGTCAAAATTTGAACCTAACAAATTGCAAAAAGGAAGCTGTGAAGACCGAGTGGATTACAATAATAATGGAGAGAACACTGTGCTTTCTTTAAGCATGACAAAGGAAGATTAATAATACCCCATGCCAAGGGTTTCGATCGAGCTAGGCCACCTTAATTTCTCTGTTGAAACCCAAATTGATGACAGTATCCAATAAGCTGGTCAGAAGTAGGGCCCTCTCTCACTCTCATCTTTAACTTGTATTTGAAGCTCTGCCAACTGCATGCAATGACATTGATTAATGTTGATACTTAAGTTACTATTGGTCGCCAACTTTATACGTATTCTTATCACCAGGTTGGTAGATACTGCTTGTGCACTACCTTAGTTTCGTATATTAAACAATTTTTTTTTAATTATTATTATTAGTTTTTTGGGTGGAAGTCTAAGGTCTCTCATGTTCAAAGGAGTGCTAAGTGTATTCTCCCTCGGTTTTTTTTTTTTTTTTACACTCTCTTTTATTTTATTGATTAACACGTTAATTTTATTATTCGGCCTGTTTAATTAACATTTTAATATTATAATAAATTAAATATGTAGATTAAATATTTGGCCTTCGCATATGCACTGGATCATATTCTTATGAATGATTTTGTTAATAAAAGTTGATGAATGGAAACACAACATGATAATTTACAAACACGTGATACTTTGTTTACCAATTGACAAACAAGTTATAGGAAAATTTGAAGTTTCTGATAATAAAAGGATAAACATAGAATTAACAGAAATATGATAATTAATTATATATGTAATGCAATCTTGTCTCCTTTTCTTTTTCTGTCTCTAGAGAGGGGAGATGGATGACGTCTACATAAACATACATATAAAAATTTTGTGTAATACATTATATACCATTCATGTAATTGTTACAGAGATTGTGTGTGTGGAAAATACATGTAAATAATATTAAAAAAGGAAAATGAACATAAATGATTCGGTTATTTTAAAATGAAGTCGAATACATCGACCACAATAGATTGATGAGGGCCGTGGGCTGAAGAATTCGGCCCAAGAAGAAACAAAAAAAAAAAAAATAATAATAATAAAATGAAACTGGGCCCACTCTGTAAGGCGGCCCAGCTTGAGCTTGTCCAGTCCAGACCTCCAGGCGCGGTTACCAAGAATCCAGTGTGTGTTCGACGTCAATCTTCATCTTCCCCGGGGAGTCGTGATCTGAACTCTTGACTCTGTCATGATCCATTTCTTCAGAATCTCATTGCAGAAACCAATTCAGATCACCCAACGGTTTTCGATCTTATCCGCTTACATATCAGCTTTATCCAATTCTTCCTAATACTGATACTTCATACTTCATACTTCTTCTTCTTCTTCTTCTTCTTCTTCTTCTTTTTTTAATTTTTTTTTAACCTTTTGCACCTGAAATGAGGGCCCAAGATCATCATGATCACCAGAAGCACAACTCTAGTAGGGTTCTCTACGAGCTCAGCTCCATGATCATCCACATCCTCAAATCACCTCCCCTGTCAATCCCCTTTCCCAACAACCACCCTCACGGACACCTCGGGACGACACCCTCTNNACAGTCCCATGCGCTCTCGCAGGTGTCCCCAGCGGGTTTCGCGTCTCTGTTTCTGGGGATTTCGCTGGCTCTGATGCTGTTCGGGTCAGTGACGTTTGTGATTGGTTTTATATTGATGCCTCTGGTGATGGGTCTGGTCCTGCTTTTCTACGCCGTTCAGATTCTTTTCAATTTGTCCGAACTGGGTCGCTCCATTCTTTGCCCCGCTTCCTCACCCTCACGCACTCATGTCCCTGGTCAGAATTATTCCCAATCACCCCCCTTTTTTTTTTTTTTTTCTTTCCTTTCTTTTTCATATATATTATGGTGTGTTTATATATAATATGGGTTTAGATTTAGAGCATGTGAATCTGACAATTTTTTTGCTGTGCCCAATGTTGTTGCAGCCTGGAATTTCTCGTGAAGTGCTGCTCATTCACGAGTCCTTGAAATGATCAACTCAAGGAAGCAGGTTACAGATTAGTTTAGTTTAGGTGCAGTTATGAATAAATTTAAGAGCTACTTATACATAACATTTGCATTTGATGATATGTTTGTTATGTACTTTCTTTATGCCACGGATGTAAACTAGCTTTGCTGGGGTTTGTGTTGTTTTGGGCTCTCAACTCCGGATGAAAGTTTCTTATACACGATTTTGAGAAAAAGCTTGTGCTTACTTTTTCCTTAATTCAGTTTGAATTTTATTGAGCTTCGATATTAGTCACTTGTTTTTGTATGCCTTTGGCATTATCATGTTTCGTTTCATGCCTTAATATACTTATGGTGCACATACAATTTAAAGATGCGAGTCTCTATGGATTTTCTAGAAGAAACAATTGTGGTCAAGGTAGATGGATAAGGATGATCACTAGACCTCGAGTCCAACGTAGATTTGATCAATACTTTGAACAAGACTTGACTAGTTGCTACGAGTATGACCATGAACAGCGTTAAAATAGTTCATTGTATATTGCCTTGCCTAAGGGATGTATGATGTATGAGCTTTGGTCCCTCGTCACTTGCAAGACTTAAAGCCAAACCTTGGCACACTGATGCCAACCCTAAGATATGTTTTGAGGCTTTGATTTGTAGTTATCGTCTTAGGTATCTTTTACGCAAGGGTAAAAAAGCACCTGGTGATGGAAAGTAGATGAACGTTCAAACTCATCCCATTAGCAAAACGACGTGTATCTGTTGGAATAAACGACATGTCTGTTCTAGTTGCAAAGCTAACTGTGGTTGGAAATCAAGCTACATGTCGTCTAAGCTTTGAAGTTTTTTGTCGTTTGTGTCTCGCAAATGCCGTATGTTTCAAACACTTCTCGCTACGACAGCGGAGAGACTCTAAACCAAATCATGTTTTCAGTCCCGATCTATCCCACTTATCTTGTTTATCATATTCTTTTATAACTCTATAAAATGTAAAATTAAGCAAACTTTTGTTTTAGCTGTTATAACGTACAACAAATAGTAATCTGTACAGAATCGACACACTGGTAAAATCGTTTAATCATTCCTTAAAATCAAGCAGTATACATAATTAAAAAAGAAACCTTTGAAAAGAGGTCGACGGAGAAGATAGTGCATGCAGAATCGGCCTTGTGAGAGCCGACAATGAAGACAGTAGTATATGCAGCAGAGTTTAACCAATATAGGACAGTATATGCTGAAGAGTTTAACCAATATAGATATGAACTCCAATAGCAATGAAGAAGATAATGACGAGTCCAAAAAACACAATTGAATGCACAAATATGGAACGCCCACTCGTCTGCCTGTTGCAGAAATCCACTGCCCTGCTGTTCCCGGGCACCTGACAAATCAGCCCCGGCGTGAGCAGCACGAATAGCACCACGGCTATAAGCACTGGTCCCCAATCCGCCATCTCTTAAATGCCACTCGACTAGCTTAGCTGCTTAGCTACAACTTGTTATTTGGACTTAATTACGAGCCATTTAGAGAAACCCGCATCACTATTTAAAAAGGAAGGGAGTAGAGGGGGGGGGGGGGGGGGGGGAGCCAAAGTTAGAGTTGACGATAGAGAAAGACAAACAATGCTCCACAAAGAAGAAAGAGTTTGGAATTCGGCAAAAGGGTCATGTGATGTGATGTGATTTTGACCTCGTCTTGGGAACCTACGGCAATCCTTCTACTTAGGACGGCAAAGGCATCTCCTTGCTTTGCTTCTCTCGCCTTCTGCTGAGACGGCTGTGTCATTAGGGGCTTGGGCCTCTATGGACCGGGCCTTGCAATCAAATTCCAGCAAAGGTGCGTATTGCCCGCAAGCCCAGCGACAACTTAGAATGCTAAATAGCTCCGTTGGTCTCGAGCTCGATGGATGCTCGATGGGAGTGTCCGTGAATTTGAGAGGGTCGGGTTCAAATTTTAGTACGACGTGTATTATTTTTTTTTAAATTTGTAATAAGTAATGGTTATTAGTTAAGTTTTATTTGTTAAAAAAAAAGAAGAAAACTTAGAATGCTAAATGTCTTTTTTCAGCTAAATGATCGAGTATATTATGTGTTCTATGCTTAGATGTCCACTGTTATAGTAGCTTCAAATTGTATATTGAGTATATAAGTTTTTATATTGAATAAATTCTATTTGAGACTTGGTATAGCCATTTTGCTTAGTATTTTGAGAACAGACATCTATTTTAAAGATGTCTGAAATTCGACCATTCGCTAAGAGCCGCTATTAGGCACCCCCACCCAGGCACCCCCCATGTAAATTCATGGAAAATTTTTATCTTACTACTCTTACACGCTTGTAATTCCTAAAATACCAATTTCTCCGGTTCACCTTCCTGTTTTGGAAATTGCCATCAAAAATAGATATCAAGTAGGTTAGAACTAATTAGTAAGGTTATTGGGACCTCGTCAAAAAAAAGAAGTTATTATTCATCACTGGTAGGCGATAGCTACTGGACTAACATTTCTGCATGTGCAGTGATATAACTAAGGTCTACAGGTAATAAGATACCAAATAGAAAAACATTATCTATTTAAATGTGGTCTGTGAAGTTTTTCGTTTGAGATTTAATCGTAAGGCATCCATCCTTTTTGAACATTTAAGTCAGGACTTGAATATCAAGTAATTTCAAGTGATCGGACACCTGCTCTGCTCTAGAGTCTGGAAACGATATGTGCTCATAAATATTTGAGGCACACGACTGTCTTAGAATAGTAATTGCTTCAAGCTTTTACAATACAGATGCCCTTCTTCTTCTTCTCTCGTGTTGCTACCTCAGCATCATTACATTCCAAACCCATCGTCTGAACTCTAAGGACAGTCCCCACATTAATTCTAGACCAAGTCATGTCTTATACTCCATTTATACTGGTGTGCTCTTTTGACAGCCCCACGTTCCTTTCTGTACTCATTGAGGAGTATTCCACATGGAAGCAAAACACACGTATGTAGACACATAAGCAGCAACTTTACACTTCATTTTGCATTAATAGGGGGTTTAATTTTTATAAACTTTCTAAAAAGTTTCCCACCTTCATCAATGTCTAAAGCGAGCAAAAAGAGAGCTGTTGTGATCAATTATTTGAAGTTAATGAAAGAAAAAGGTTATTGGCATGTTTCAATTTCCAAAAAAGCAAGACCATTAGCTAAGACTACCATATGCCTGTTGCTTAACATACCTTTCTTCTCTTTTAAACCCATTGTGTTCTTTCTCACCAAGTTTAGCATCCCAACCTCTCCTTCTTCACTAAGAAATTTGGCCCCCTTTTCATCTTTCTATAAGCTACTTATTTAAAAAGCGTCCATCATTATCTTCTCCATCATCACTAGGTTCATATATCTCAAAATCAGAAATAGTATCCAAGAGTAGTCCTATATAGCCAAATTAAAAGAGAGAGAGAGAGAAAGAGAAAGAAATGGGTGCTGACTGGGGACCGGTGGTTGTGGCAGTAGTTCTATTCATTCTGCTCTCACCAGGGCTTCTATTCCAACTACCAGCAAGAACAAGGGTGATGGAGTTTGGTAACATGAACACAAGTGGGATTGCTATTCTGGTCCATGCTGTCCTTTACTTCTGCATACTCACCATCTTGGTCGTTGCAATCGGTATTCACATACATGTTAACTGATCCAAACTATACATCTTTATACTCATCATCCCTTTGATTGGGATTTTTCCCTTCTCTTTTTTTTCCATCTTTTTTTTTTTCATTTTCTTGTAATATGTTAATTTGTTTTATGTCCTTTTATTTCTTTCAGCTTTCCTCAAATTTGTACCGTTAATTCCCATTGTTGTGTTGCTCTGACAACTGAATTGGTCCAAACTGTGTAGCGCTTAGATGTTCAATCGTCAATACTCATATGAAAGTTTGCTCTGTTATTTTAATTTCTCTACTCTTATTTTAGCCAAAACATAGAACGCAAGTTTCTTCGGAGTAATATTATACTAGCTTTAGCCTGGGTAACTATAGTCCACCTCCACAATTGCGGTTTAAAGCTAAAAAAATCCTCCCACCCCTTATTTATTTATTTATTTTTTCGAAAGAACTTTATGCCTGCTAATTATATATGCATGTATCATTGCTTTAAAACAAAATGATAATAATTATTTATGCATCTTTCTTTGTATTTACAAAGTATAATCCCCAAAAAAATAAAAGTCACTAGAAATCAAGTAGACATGTGAAAGGAAAAAGAATCCCCCTCATCAGTGATGAGGATGGAATTTTATTAGTACATCCTAAGCCCTTGAATGAAGGGAGTATAATAAGCATAGTTAATTGAGCGCATAAATTAGATTTAGAATACAATTCCCAAATCCCAAGTCTCAACATGTGAGAGTCACCGACAAAAACACAGACCACGAGAAACCTTAAATTAAAAAAACTTAAGCTTTAGGCTCAATTATTGAAGCACATAAACAAATATTGCATTTTTCTCGAGTAATAGTACCCAGTGAGACTGAGAGGACTTAGCTGTTCATGAATCATGAGATTGAGAATAAGCCAAAACAAAGAAGAAAGCGCTAGCTCAAAACTCAAGTTTTGTTCACTAAAATGGCCAATCCTTTTATGAAATTATGCAAAAGCATGGGTATGCGCACTGAAATATCATAAGCTCCGGAGTCCATTAGACTCTTCTAGAGAGACCATAATTACTTTTAAAGTGGGCCAGCGCGCACATGACCACTAATTGCCATGACTGACTGACTATCTATCACCTGTCCACATTCAGGCCAAGCAGCTTGAAAACGCTACTTCTTCTACCGATTTTCAACTCTAAACACTACCGATTTATCACTAACTTTTTCAAACCAAGAAAAAAGCATATAAAGGATTAAAAATAAAAGAAATGCAAATCGAGAAAGATTACCGCTATTTTATATATGGGATTTTCGATTGTAAAATCATATCATAGCCATACAAAAAAGCAACCACCCACATTTTTTTTTTAACTCGTATATATAGCCAAAACAGAGAGATCTAGAACAAGAGAAGACAAACCCAGAAAAGGAATTAAGCAAAAGAAGAATGAAGAAGATGAGTGGAGATGGATCAGCTCAGATCAGATCAGATCAGCCGGTGTAGATGTGTACGTGGACGGCCAAGATGAGAATGGCATAGAGGGCGAAGAAGATGAGGGTGTGGACAGCTATGGCCTTGCCGTTGGTCTTCATGCTGCCAAACTCCATGGGCCGGCTGTGGCCCGGAAGCTGGAATAACAGGCCCGGCTGAAGCAGCACGAACAGAACCACTCCGATCAGAACTGGGCCCCAGTCCGCCATTTTCTTCAACCTCTGCTATGTAGTTCCTGTTGTTTGGTTTTCAAATAAAGGGTTATAATCTGTGACTCAGAGAAGAAGAAGAAGAAGAAGACTAAAACTAGTCCAAACAGAGTTAATAGAAAGATAACAGCGTTCAGATGACGCAACGATAAAGTAGAGGGAGAGATGTAGACAGAAGTGGAGATTCTTACTTCCTAGTTCTTACTCCGTACCCCTTTTTAGACGGGTGTGAGACAGTTAATCTGACACGTGGACATGGTAAATAATAGCAAATTGGAACTGTTGTTACCATTTATATTTTTAATAATCTTTTATAGTTCTTACAAAAGTGGATTTTCATGGATAGAAACTACGTCATATGTACTTGTCAATATTTTATTAGTAACACAAACAAGCAGTGCTGGTAATATTCTTTTACACTCGTAGGGAAAAAAAGAGCACTATTAACACTTCCCATGCTACAGATTATGTGCTATGAAATAAACCTTCTTAAGACCCATGAGGTTTAATTCTCACTATCTCAATTAGGATGAGTAATATTGCTCTGTTTTAATTTGATTTAGTAAAAAATCCCGGGAAAATGTTGGTGTTTTTTTCAATAAAATAAGTAGTTATACGGTAAAGTAGCACTAGCACATGCACTAGAGCTTCAAAAATAAAGTTTTCTTCTAGGACTTTACCAAACTCGGGTTAGTCTCCAAACGGACTCACTCTCACTATCATGAGGTCCAATTCAATTGACACAGGTACAAACCTTATCTCTTGGCTTTTAGGTCGAGTCAAAGTCCAAACCCTTGTATTGAATTCTCTTGTTTGTTAACAACAAATTAGCCCTCCCGAAATTGAGGGCAGAAGTGGTATTTATTTTATCCAATATACACCAAAAGCACATCAAAGAGTCATTGGTAACCCAGAATAAACGAATAAAAGGACAAAACGCAAACGAAAGCGACCACTTTTTTATCTATAAAGCCCGGGCCAGAGGACCCTCTATTCTTCTTTCAAGCATTGTGCTCCTTTTGATTGTTATCATATGCCGTTTCTTATAGGACTTTTAATTTAAAGAATGATATAAACAGGGCTTATAGTCAATTCAAACACTAAAAAATCTTAAAGGATGAGATCGACGGTGATAAAGAATGTTACTACCAACCCATAAATGCCACTTTGGAAATTATAAAGAAAAACACTTTAATGTGACCCATGTCCTAATTATGGTGTTGAAAACAATAGAATATGATGCTTAGCCTTATCCCTACAATACAATCCAACGCCAAGGAATTGTTAAAAAATAAAGGGCTAAAGTGAATAATTGATAGCTTTATAGGATTCCTATCAAGGAGTTGAAGACCAAGTTCTAAGGCCATTTTTCTTATATGCTTTCTTGATTTTCTTTTTCTATTCTTACTTCTTCTTCATCAAAATCCGACTTTGAAAGGACTAGAATGAAAGATTGGGCGGCTCCCCTGATAGCTGCGGCGCTCTTCGCATTTTTGTCACCAGGAATGCTGTTTCAAATGCCCGGAAAAGAATATCCTTTCCAATTTATGAACATGAAGACTAGTGTGGCCTCCATGTTCGTCCATGCTGTAATCTATGGTTTGTTTCTTATTTTGTTTCTTATTGTCCTTGACATCCACCTATATGCTTAGGAATAATTAAGCACAGAACCGTCTACAAGTGTTTGTGGATAAAGAGCTTCAATTCTAGTGTTTTAGTCCTTTATTTTTGCTATTTTTTTCTACATGTAAGTGACCGTTACTATGGTTGCTTCGTTTTGATTTGAGGTTATTATAGTTTTTTGTAACTTTGTAGGATCTAAAATCGTGCTTGACTTTCAATTCATTCACAAATCCATAAAACTTGTACTTTGTTCATCGCGGTACACTTTTTCAGTTATTTGGGAATAAATTACGACAAAAATCCCTTGTTAGCTTATTCATATATGCAAAAACAAATGAGTCCGAGTTGTTCATAAGCACTAGGAAATAGGACGGCAACAAAAAAAAAAAAAAGAAAAGAAAAGATGAATGATATGAGATGCTTCTAACTCATCATTTATGCATTCATAACTTTTCTTAATATACTTTTTTTTTTTAATAATTTTTGCACATCAGTTAACTCCTTTTATTTCTATTATTCCACAAAATATGATAAATGATGAAATGGTTACATATAATTTACTCTATAATCTGTTTGCAAAATATTTATATAAATATATAGAAAACTTTCCTCTGAAAAGGCATGTGTTGGTTAAAATCCCACATTGGTATAACACTTAATATTAAGTCACTGGCATATTATAAAAGACCAAGCCTTCAAATTACAACTTGAAAATTCTTAAATAATATTAACTTGATAAAAGAGATGCAAAATTCACCTCTTTTCTATTCATATAGTGTAGTTATATTAATAAGTTTTCAAGATTTCAATAGTAATTATTGTCTAAATTGTAATCTGATATTAAATTTTTGACCAAAAAGTAATTGTTTAAATTATAACATAAAATTAAATTTTTGATAAGAAATTGTATTTGAAAAAGTAATTTAAGAATTTTTTAAGTATAAAAATAAATAATTACAATTTTTTTTTAAATGTGCTAAGAACTCTTAAAAAAAAGTAAATAATACATCTTAAATACACTTTTTGGACACTACAACATATTTTTCATCGGAATGAACTAAATTGCGCAAAATCTTCAAAAATTTAAAATTTTAATTGTCACAATTAATATTTTAATATTTTAGAGATCAGATTACCACTTTTAATGAAATGCAATGCATCTGTCCTAACGTGTTGGTCTCACTACCTGTTCAGTCTCCCATATTTCAAATAGAGGTAAGGAGCAAAAAAAAAAAAAAAAAAAAAAAGGGGCATTTTGAGTTACTTCGGGCCCGTTTGGTACCCTTTTTGAATCCCATTTTATGTTTTGAAAACCCACTTAAAAAACACACGCCGAGAAAACCTTGTTTGTTGGCCCATTTTCAAATCCAATTTTTGAAAATTTTGCCCCGTAAAAAAAAAAAAGAACAGAATAGAAAACGATATTTTCACGTTTTCAAATTCGCTCAACTCTATCGTCTCTATTGGGCCCAAAACTCTCTGGTCTTCGCTCCCAGCTCCCTCACTCCTCTCTTGGAGGTCGCTGCTATGAACGCCTGCAAGTTCGTCAATACTGCCCTTTTAGACACAACTTGATCAGTCATCGGCATATCTTGGTGAGGTCGAATATATGATGATTTTTAGAACTTGATTTGCAGATCTAAAGCTTCAGATTGCACACCCATTGTTGAGTCGACCTTCACAACTTGATTTATGGCCTTGGATTTAATTTACTTTTTGCTAAAACCGGTCCTTTTCTTAGTTAATAAATGAGCTAAAAGTAATTGGCATGAATATTAATCATTGTTTCTTTCAAAAAAGGAAAAAAAAAAAAAATATATCATTGATAAGAATTTATTTTTATATTTTTTTAAATACAATACCAAACACAATTCCAAATTTTTAAGACACAGAACTAAGAAGAAATATGTAATCAAACGCATTTTCATAAACAAATTTTACCTTTCGGTTTTCAAATTCTCTTAACTTAAATACACCTCATTCAAATCATCTATTTTTAAATCACAAACCATACAGGCCCTTAGACTCTTAAATTAAAAGGCCAACTTATATATAACTCACTTTCCAGATCTGACTAAAAAAATAAATAAAGCAGCTTGGAAACTTTTGGATTACAGTTTCTAAATATTGTACATGGCAAATACGTAAAATGTTAAAAAAACAAAAAAAAAAAAAAAAAGAAAAAGCCTTATGTTATGTTCTATTAGACAAACTGATAATCAAATCAAAAGTCTGTGAAACAATGTGTAGCAAAAAACTCGTAAGTAGATTTACAAACCAATCATGACAGAAAAATTAGTAGAACAAAAGAAGTACTCCAAATGAGAAAGCCTTTGTATCTATCTATTCCTTGAAAGATTGAATAATCAACATAGCGAAACACAAAATCAGCAATACCGTACAGATCATGGTGAATCAAGTGGTGGGAAATCAAGAATGGAAGGCGTGGGATTATGCGCCGAGGTACATGTGGACTCCAACGGCTAACAAAAAGATACAAATGAGAGCAAAATAGAGGACGGAATGAACCAGAATGGACACTCCACTCGTTTGAAAGTTACCAAACTCTACGCATCTGTTTCTGCCTGGAATCTGAATCAACAAACCCGGTGTTAGGAGTATGAACAAGACCACCGCCACGAAAACTGGCCCCCAATCCGACATCTTGAAGCACAGTGTACTCTCTCTCTCTCTCTCTCACTCGCTCGCTCTCGCAAAATGTCTTTGTAATCTCCTTTTTTAAAGTGTGGAATAGACCATAGAGAAAGAAATGCATGATTATAGAGTTGAAATGTGGGGTTACTTTAATTTGGAGGAAGAGACAAAGATTGATGACTAGGAGGAATAAAGTTGAACGTTTTCGAATCAAGCTATCCGGATTCACATTTTCCAACTCATTTTTCCACTAATAATGCACGAGCAGAGGAAGCTTCATGTGTAACACTCAAACCGTACCAAACCAATGTTTACATAGATCGATAGACCTTCCTATATTATTCAACACTTCTATACACGCAAACTATAGAGTAGAGTCCTGACTCTCGTTTCTATTCCCCATTTGCTTTGATAACTTGTTAAAAACCCTAAACATGATTGGGATAAAGTTTAGTACTTTTCTGTTAGGTTATTATTTGCGAAGTTGTTCCTCTCGTACTAAGCATGATTTTCTCTCCAAATAAAAACTAAAGAGTGAAATATATTAAGAAGGTGCTATGCTTAGATTTTGTTGCATCACAATCTTGCTTTTACGTGAGAACAGTGAGATCTCACCGTAGGATACCTATGTGAGTTGTTTGTGATGAGCCAAATATCGTGTCTATGCTAGCACAGTTCTATACATAATAACCAAATTTGAAGTTTTAAGAAAATAAACCAAATGTTTGACCGTTTTATTAGCCGAGTACAAAAGGATCTCAAATTGGATAGATTGAAGTGGAACCCTGTAAGAATCCGAATATGAGTTGCCAACTTGCCCTGTACTTGTAAACTAAACTTGTAATGATGGGCCTGCATCTTCGTACTGTCGGCCTAACCAATTTGGAACTTTGATCCCCAAAGCATATGGACCCCTGTTTCAAGGTCCAACTGCAGAAGAGGCCCAAAATATGTATAACAAAAGAAAGCCCAAAACAGAGAACACCTCCATTCTGCCAAAACGCTTGTTAACATTCGATTTTAGTACATACTACCCTGATGGTTCCTTTTGCTATGTTTCTCGAGTTGGTAATGGCCCTAATGGAGTAGCCAACACACTTGTTATTTTTGTTAATCCATCTAAATTCTAATAGGTGTGGATTGTTGTCCCGTTTTATTTCGAGTTATGCAATAGTTGATTCTTTGGAATAAAATTTCTTCATTTACACTCAACAAAAATGATAATATTAGGAATAATTAATAACGGCTGTTGATGATATATTATGCTTGATGGTGGTAGAAATGTTATATAATTAAGCTCCACCACACCTTCATCTTTATCCAAATTCCCATATAAGTTAAACGAACTACTGTTCTCTACAACTATGGATAGAAGTATTCAAAAATCAAAGCAGACCAAACACGCAAATTTTATTTAATAACTTGTTCATGAGTTTCCATCTTTTCAATTTTAGGGACATGTCATTATTTTTATTTTATTTTTTGAAACGTGTTGTTGGAGCGGTTTCTCACCAGCCGTCCACGTGTTTCTGAATCGCTGATGTTGTATCCTCCAACTGTCCACGTATCTTCGCTATCCCAAAGTACTCTGAACTCCAGGCAGGGTCGGAGAGGCGGGAGTGGCCACCTGCAAAAACTCTCCGATGCTTAAATCAGTGGTCTTTCTTTGATTTAGGGTAGCAAGGATTTAGTTTTATATGAGTATATGTTTGTTTCTTGCTCATAAGTTTTTTTATATATTTCTTTTTGTAAGCGTACATGCCCCTCTCGGGAACGCATAGCTTATATATGTATAGTCCTGAGATTGTGAACCACCCGGTTTACAATCTCAGGACTGAGTACCTTTTTCCTCCAGACTTTTTCCGGAGGTCACGGGTCGAGATTACCGTGATCTCCCCTATCACTGTAGCGTGGTTTCCGCCGTCTCCTATGGCTCGAGTCTGTCAGGGGCGAGATTTGGATAAATCGCCGTTATGTCAGGATGGCTTGCCCCTTACGCACACCTACTCATGATCACATTAAATGCTCTGTCTGGGTCTGGAGCTGTGAGTTCTTTCCATTGTATTCTGGTGGAAGACCCTTGGGGCTTCCGACCCCCCAGCTGTCGAGATAAGAATCGGACTGGGCCGAGTCCATCCAGAGTCTGGTGATGGGCTCGACCCTAACTTTGGATAGCTCAATGGCCGATGTGGTATCATGTGCGACTTGCGTAGCCTTTAGCTAGTCACTCTTGACACATGTCGGACGGTGGGCCCTACTCGTGACATGTTCTGCCACTTAATCGCCCACGTGGTGTATGATTTGGGAACGGATCCCACACGTGTCATAATTATATATATAGGCACCAATCTAGTAGGTATTTTTTTTTACCTATGCATAGGTATCAATTTGGCCAATGAAAATTTAACATGTACATTTTTTTATTGTAAAAAGTAAAAGAGAGAGAAAGAGCATTAATGATGCACGTCTTTTTATGTACTTCATTATAGCTATTGGATCACTATTAATGGTGATCCAATGGCTAAAAAAAAAAATATCTACCTATAAGTAAAGAAAAAAAATACCTATTAGATTGGCAACCTATATATATATATATATATATAGGCACTAATCCAGTAGGTATTTTTTTTTTACCTATGCATAGGTATCAATTTGGCCAATGAAAATTTAGCATGTACATTTTTTTATTGTAAAAAGTAAGAGAGAGAAAGAACATTAATGATGCACGTCTTTTCATGCACTTCATTATAGTCATTAGATCACCATTAGATGGTGATCCAACGGCTAAAAAAAAAATACCTAACCATAGGTAAAGAAAAAAAATACTTATTGGATTGGCAACCTCTATATATATATATATATCATTCCATTATTTGTCAAAAACTCAAAAATTTCTTACGCAGAAGATTAATGTGACAATAGAGAAGAGAGAGTAAAGTGTCCTCTAAATAATGCAAATTTATATATGGATAAGAGAGGATGTATACCAAGAAAATATTGCACTTCATATTCAGCAAAATGCATGATTCGAAACTTGGACGAAAGACATTTTTCGCAACAAAGATCCAAAAATCAAGCGACACTGAAAAAAATACCCCAATAAATGAGAAAACCCTATCATCTTGGATAAGAAGAGGACAGGACATGATAGTCGGGCAACCGCAATATGACGGTTTGATGCAGCTAAGGGGCGTTTTGCTCCACCCTTTTCCAAAATGAAGTATGAAGAGATGTGAGTACATAGAAATAAAATGTTCTTTTCTTTCTTCCTTAGTAGTTGGTATACCATTTTTTGTATATTTTAATTTCATGTGGGAATATAATATGTTTGTAAATTGTGTGTTGTTGATGGGCCCAAATCTGGACATTAAAAAAGAAAAAAGTATAAATAAAAAAAAAGGTGGGATCAGAATCTGCCTTCACATTGTGCGTCGTTGATGAGTCCAAATATAAATCAACGTGGGAAATCCTATTATCTTATCATGATATCATGTAATATATTATTACGGGGGTATTATGAGCTATTAAATTTTATTAATGTACCCTAAGTTGAAAATAATCTAAGACCTTGTTTGGCACATAAGACTAAAATTGAGATTGAGATTATTTATGTCATAACCATATTTGATGCTAATTTGGGATTAGGATAAATAATTCACAACCCAAAAATAGTCTCATATAAATGAGATAATTTATCTCATTCAAAAATGTGGATTTATTAATCTCATACTCAAAAATGGTGGAACTCACATTTATTTTATTTTTTTAAACTAGTGGATCTCACGTTATAAATATTTTTATATTTTTTAATATTTAAACTAATATAAATAAATTTATTATATATTCCAATAAAAGTAGGTCTCGTATTATAATAATAATCCTAATTCAATCCAATATTACACAAAACGTGAAATAGTATTAAATTTATCCAATCCAATATATTATAATCCAATTCAATGCTATAATTCAATCCTAGTATCATCTACCAAACAAAGCCTAAAGAAGATAGTCCCTATGATAAACTATATACATAGACGAGCTATATGATATTATCTGTATGTATATCAATAAAGAGATACTAACATTGTCACAGGATTGTAAAATATATATATGCTCCCTCATGAAATTGTATTTACCAAAGTTATACGTATAGGGTTAGTTAGGTTGTTTATAAGTATTATATATATGAGCTTAAAGTACTAAAATTATGAGTATTGTGTTAGACTTCATGACGTGACTTTTATTTGGTCCAATTTAAAAAGTTTGTAGTAGGACATGGTGATTTTATAATTTTGATAATTTTTTGGAGGTCTACAGTGATAGCAGACGATCTATAGTGGTAGCAAATCTGCTCTTGAAATTACTTTATGTATGAATTTGTTTTGTCTGTACATATTTGGTCCGTATAATTTTTGTTTTAGAAAATTTTTCTAGAGTTATATATTTTCGACTTTTGTCATGTATCGATGCACTTTTTGTATTCAACATAGTGATATTTTCTTCTCATGCACTAGTGATTTTTCTACTTAAATACGTATTTTTATATTTCTTTCTATTACTAATTTAAGGTTTGTTATTTTATAATATATTGCATTTAAGTTGTTTAGTTATAGGTTTAATAGATAATTTGACTATTTCAGNAATTCCCATATAAGTTAAACGAACTACTGTTCTCTACAACTATGGATAGAAGTATTCAAAAATCAAAGCAGACCAAACACGCAAATTTTATTTAACAACTTGTTCACGAGTTTCCATCTTTTCAATTTTAGGGACATGTCATTATTTTTATTTTATTTTTTGAAACGTGTCATAATTATATATATATATATATATCATTCCATTATTTGTCAAAAACTCAAAATTTCTAACGCATAAGATTAATGTGACAATAGAGAAGAGAGGGCAAAGTGTCCTCTAAATAATGCAAATTTATATATGGATAAGAGAGGATGTATACCGTTGTTGATGGAAGTTTTGTCAACAATAAATTTAGAAAAAATTACGAGATATGGTTTGTATGAAAAAGGGTTATTAATCAAAGTAAATAAAGAGACAAGAATTTTATATTGGTTCAGCCCCAAAAAAGATGAGCCTACGTCTCCTATTTTCACTATTTTCTAGAGAATTACAAGAACTCAAAGTTACAATCTGTTGTCCGGAAAGAAGAAGAAAAAATTAAAAAGGTTCTCTCAAAAATTCTTCAGTCTCTCCAGGTCAGAAAAAAATCCTCGATCCTCTACATTGAACTCCCTTTGTATAGATGACGGTAGCTCAATGTTCCCCATTGTGAGAATAGGTAACTGTACAATCGGGCAATATAATTTTAGTAACAATATAACTGGGTAATCACTTAAATAAGGTAACTGGTCGATCTTTAAAGAGAAACTTTTGTTTCCCTTTTTTTGTAGGTTACCCATTTGACGAAACGTTGACTAGTCTCATTTTTATTCTGATCGCAATTAACCTATTCAGAGGAGGTCGCACGTAACTTATGCGGTTGATGTCGCATACAACTCTTTCGGAAGAGGTTGTACTTAATCTTACTCATGCGACCTGACATAGGATTTTAGACCACACAACAATTGCCCCCTAGCTCCATTAGTTTTTTAGGACAAAATGGAGCTTCCTTCTAATATAAGTGCGAGCTTCAAAAATGCGACGTCACGACCTAGACTTGAGACCCTTGAAGAGTCGAAGAGTTGCCAGATCTCAAATCTCACTTTTCTCAAAATCACGCATACCTTTTTCTGACAGATAAAAATACGTGTCGCCTTTTCTAAGAAAAATAGTAGAACTCAAGGAGACTTAATGATAGCGATGATGCCAACTGTCGTCTTTAAATCAAATAGTTTCAAATTTTGAAAGATACAGATTTAATTTCGGAAAAAATAAAATCCTGCGTGAACTTCGACCTTTAGATATGAAAATCAAATATCTTGATCTACGGCTGTGATTTAGCGATGCCTGAGAGATAAATATTGGAAATCAATCTGCTCCTGCTTCTTTATTATAAACTCTCTTGTCTTCCATCTCTCTAAAATTCAAAGTATTTCAGAGCAAATCTTCCAGCGTCGTTTCGTTCTTTCAGCTCATACAGTTCCAGCATCTTCTCCGATGGAGTTCAGATCATATCTCAATCCCTCTATTTTCGAAGAAAGGTTAGTTTATTTCTTCTCTCCTATTGTTCTTCGTCTGTTCTTGAAAAAACTTATTCAATTTTTATTTCTAGGAATTAAAACACATCCCACATTCGGATGGACTGGAATGGAAATTTTTCAGATCCCCTTTACCAGTTCGTAGAATAGACTTTTTTCTAGACAATGGACAAAGACGAACTCGTGAAAGAGTTTTTAGAGTATGATACCCTATTTATTTATTTATTTTTGACGAACTGCTCGAACAATTTTTATGAATCCGTAGATCGATTAGAAAAAATTCGATGAGCTTGCTTTGTTAATACAATCCTAGGGTGAACCCCCAAAATTTGCTAGCATATAGTGAAGATCCTTGATGCTCACATAGGACTAAACCCATCTGTATTTCTTTTCAGATGTCTAGTAGTGAGGATTTTAGGGAAGGAAATACATTCTTAGGAGAATCTGAGAACTCCAGTATTAGCTCCATAAACCTCGAAGATTACCTTGAGCCAAAACCTGTTGTAGAGATAACAGGGGTCAGGCAAAATAGTCCTCGCATAGGCGATCTCCCTCAGGACCAGTGGCCTCGACATATCAGAGATGCCCCTGCCTTCGCATCGGGCTATCAATACGTAGAGGGGAATTGATCATGTACCAATATAAAGATGAACTGCACATCGAACAAGCTCAGCAAAATCATGTGTAACTATAAGATCGCCATCCCTCTTCACCTACCCATGGAATTCAATCGACCACACATACCACCACGTGGAATTGCCTCATTTTCTGAAGCAGTTCTCAAGTGCGGTGTCCACCTCCCACTTCATCTATACATAAAATCAATTATCGGCTACTATAGGGTCGTCCCTTTCCAACTAACTCCTAATATATATAGATATATGGTAGATTTGTACATACTTTACCACAAATTAGATTTAGACTCCCCCTCTCCTGAAAAGTTCGCTTGGTTTTATCAAGTGAAATCAAATCCGTTAGATCTTGGGTTCTTTTATGCAAGCAAATGGTCGAACCAAGCAATAAAAACAATCTACGGGATTCGCAATAATATGGGAAAATAGAAAAATCCATTTTTCCACTTTGACTATGCGGATAACGGCTTCTTTCAAAATCCTAGTAGGTAGTTTTTCAATTTATCGTATTTTTTTGTATTGTTATATTTACCCTAATCGCACTCGTATATCATTGTAGACAACAGGGAACGATCTGGACTTTCCAGGGAACAGCTCGCAAGGGTGTACAAAATCAACGACCTTTCAATTGAGGAATTTGATTGGAAGGTACTTGGTACTTCCAAGAACCTGGTCGCTTATGGTCTGTTTCCAAAGGGAGCCGCATTCCCTGACCCTCCCATCCGTTCATCCAGACCTTCAAGTTCGAAGAAAAAGAAACCAAGGAAGCAGACGGATAAAAGTGCCTCGTCTTCTAAACATAGAAAACGAAAAGCACATGCCACCTCTTCAACTTTAGAACCATCTTCTCCAAAAACAATATCTCCACCAGCTCCTCAATAGCAAGAAGGTAATCATATATATATATATATATACATATTTTAATCATCATTGTATTATGTCACCTCGCTTACTAACATATCTGTACAGAGATGGTTATTGGTAGTGGCCTGCGAGGACCATCTTCTACTCTCGGATCCATGGCAAAATCTAAGACTCCCGAGAGCACTCCTCCGTCATCGAAAGGGAAAGAGAAGGTCGACAATTCCAAAAAAATGAAAAGTTGCCTTCGAGGACATCTCGAAAAGCTCGCCTCCTTCACAGCCTCAAACAATGAGCCATCCTAAACCACCTAAGGAGGCTGCCACCTCTTCGGAACCGAACCTGATAGATAAGGACAAGGAGCTCTTCGCGCTCCTTAATCAATTACCAGAGAAAGGTGGTATAAGCGCAGCCTTCATTGATCGCTCTACTTTCGAGGAAGGTTGGGAGAGGATGAAGCGATGATCTGCCAAGGTTGCCTTCGGTTCTGCGATGAGGATGCTGGCCAATATAAGCACCTTTTTATTCTCTCCTTAATTGTATTATTTCTTGGTATTAATGGTTATATTTTTAGACCGCTGCTGCTGCTGTCCTGATGCATGACCCGGTCCTTGAATGTTTGAAAAAGGCCAAAAAAGTTGAAGAGATAACCCAAGCATTCGAGAACTCGGAGAAAGCTCGGGAGGAGGAGAAAATAGCCTTTGACTTGGAAGGCAACAGCTGCTCAAAGACCTAGCCACGGAGAAGCTCGAGAAGGAGAACCTCGAGGAGAAAGTCAAAGAGCTCGAGAAAACCATCTCCGAGTATCCGGATCGCATGAAAGAGGTGACAACAGAGGCGGTTCACAAAGCTATTGAAAAGTTTAAGGCAACTGAAGTCAAATAGCTCGAAGATAAAGCCAATGACATCATCTCGTCGACCATCATTTTTAACATCTTCTGCGAGCATCCGGACTTTGACTTCTCTATCCTTGGCGAGGATGTGGTCGAGCTTGTCCAGAGTTGGAGGGAGTATACTGCCAAAACTGGGGATGGCGGTGCGAGCACTTGTACATAATAAACACTTGTATTTTTTTTTTCCAAAACAATGCGGGCTTGGTCCCCCCCTTTCTCTCTTTGCTTGTATACGGGTGTGATTTTTTAATGAAGAATATTTTTTTCTTATCAGACATATTCCTGCAAAATAATCAAAACACAACATTATAATTTTAATTAAGTAGTCAATCACTAGGTGACTAATCGGTACGCTTTTTGCGATTTGAATCCAACTAACTTAAAACGAGTTCTAAGTATTAGGATAGGTTAGGTCGCCTAAGAAAACAACAAGTACGAGTGATGCAAACTCAATACTATTTTTCAAAAGTTCTATGGCAAAATATGATATAGCAATATTTTACATCGAATAATGAACATTTTGCTTAGTTACTTTGTTGTTCGAGGAGGGAAATTGCGTAATACGACATGCTAAGGCATGAAACGAGGAAAAAATCTTAGGATTTTAAGGAATTTTAGATATTTCGGCGATCTAAAACTTCGTCCCCTCTAAATGGACATTTTGCATAGTCCCTTAGGAAATAAGTAGGAAATAATATTCTAATCCCACTGCCCCCTGAGTTTTATGGTGTCCAAAAACTGCCATAAAACTATAAGAGATGAATCAAATGAAGTTGAAGTAATAGCCGAAGAAATATTATTGATGAATGACATCGAATGTCGAAATAATGAAGATACAGAGAGCCGTTGAAAATACATGAAGATTCATTGATAATAACGACAAAGTTGTTCTGCATTCCAAGTATGTTCGATCTTTTGTCCGCTGATGCGAGCTAGCTTGTATGTCCCAGATCAAATGACGTTGTCAATAACATAAGGTTCTTTCCAGGAAGGTCCAAATAATCAGTACCATGTTCTTTATTATTAGGTAAAACTCTTCGAAGGACAAGATTACCAACTTCAAAATGTCTACTTTTGACTTTGGAGTTATAATATCGAAAAGTGCATTGTTGATATGATGCGATTCGAAGTTTAGATTGTTCACACTTTTCTTCCAAAAAATCGAGCTCAATTCTCATTAATACATCATTCTAATCTTGCTCATAGACGGATCGTCGTAGTGAGCTCGCACCAATTTTAACTGGAATTATTGCTCCATATCTATAAGCTAAAGAGAACGGACTCTCTCCAGTAGTAGTTCGTTGAGCGGTGCGATAAGCCCATAAAACTTCTGAAAATACTTCTGGCCAAGCTCCTTTATACTCTTCCAGCTTCGTCTTTATATTTTATTTGAGTATTTTGTTTATCGTTTCGACCTGCCCATTGGCTTATGGATGAAAAACAGCAGAGAATATCTTCTTGATGCCCAAGTTGTTACAGAAGTCACGGAACTCATCACAGTCGAATTGTTTCCCATTATCAGAAATTATAGTATGCGGTATACCATAACGGTAGATTATAGATTTGTAAAAAAAAAATTATCATCTTCTTTGTAGAAATAGTGCTCAAGGCTTCAGCTTCTGTCTATTTTGTGAAATAATTGACTGCGACCACCGTATACTTCAAACTATACCGTGCTAATGGAAGCATCCCGATAATATTAATTCCCTAAATAGCAAATAGCTATGGACTAGTCATTGTAGTTAAAGGAACATGTGGTTTTCTAGGAATAGTTGCAAACTGTTGACATTTATCACACATCCTAGCAAATTCCATTATATCCTTCTTCATAGTCGGCCAAAAATACCCTTGTCGAAGAATCTTGTTTGCAAGTGCTTGCCCCCCAGAATGATTTCCACATATTCCTTCATAGATTTCCCTCATAATGTAGCGTGCTTTTTCATCATTGACACATAATAATAATGGCGAGCTAAAACTTCTTTGATAAAGCTTCTCATCATAGATGATATAGCGGGCTGCCTTTATGCGGAGTCGCTTTGCATCATCTTTGCTCTCGGGAAGATCGTCATTTTGTAAATATTGCACTATAGGATCCATCCACGATGGTTTTTCGTCTACTGGCATAGTTACTTGGGGTTCAACTTCGATACTTGGCGATACAAGAAATTCAACAGGAACAACCTTTAACAACTCTGCATCTTTCGTTGAAGCGAACTTACCAAGTACATCCGCCTGGGTATTTTCAATGGAGGAAGAAGCTGAATGTTATAAGCAGTGAATGTCAAGAACAATCGTTGTACCTCCTGCAAATAGGCCATCATTCTCTTCTCTCTTGCTTGGTAGTCACTCTTAACCTGACAAACGACCAGCTGAGAGTCGCTATACATTTCAATCATCTCGACCTTCATTTCCTGTGCCAGCTTTAGCCCAGCTATCAGTGCTCCATATTTAGCCTCATTATTCGATGCTGGGAATTTGAAGCGAAGCGCACAGTGAATGTTATGCCCTTTAGGACTGATTAAAACTAGGCCCGCACCTGCTCCATTTTCATTTGATGACCCATCAACATAAAGTTTCCACAACCTTGATATATCTGAAGTGGGTTTTTTGAGTACTCCTGTGGGAAGATCGACATCATACGTAAATTCTGCAACAAAATCTGCGAGAGCCTGACCCTTTATGGCAGTACGAGATTGAAAATTGATATCAATTGACTCAATTCAACAGCTCACTTAAGTAACCGTCCTAAAGCCTCAGGTTTCTGTAAAACCTCTTTCAACGAAAAATTCGTGAAAAATCTGATAGCATGAGCATGAAAATAAGGTCGAAGCTTTCTTGATGCGATGACGAGTGCTACTGTCAATTTTTCCATCTCTGGATATCTAGTTTCAGCATTAAGTAATCTTTTACTTACATAATAGACAGAACGCTATATTTTTTCCTCATCGCGAATTAATGCAGCACTCGTCACATATTTGGAAACATCAAGATATAAGCATAATTCTTCTCCTGGATTTGGCTTCGACAAGAGTGGAGGAAAACCCAAGTGTACTTTTAACTCTTAGGACGCCTGCTCGCATTCTCTCATCCATTCAAACCTCTTTGATCCTTTCAATACTTCAAAGAACGGTTGGCATTTATCAGTTGACTTGGATACAAACCAACTCAGTGCAGCTACTCTTCTTGCTAGGCTCTGTATATCCTTGGGTTTACGAGGAGATTGCATATCAATCAACACTTGTATCTTCTGAGGGTTCGCTTCAATACCTCACTGATTGACCCAGAAATTTTCCAGATCCTACCCCGAACACACACTTATGGGTATTCAGCTTCATTTGATAATTCTGGAGAATTTTGAACATCTCATCAAGGTGTTTGATGTGATCTTCAGCTTTCTCCAATTTCACCAACATGTCGTCAACATATACCTCCATTTTCTTGCCAATTTGTTTTGCAAACATCATATTGACAAGATGCTGGTAGGTCGCTCCTGTGTTGATAAGTCTGAAGGGCATTTTCTTGTAGCAGTATAATCCTCGATCAGTGATAAACGAGGTATGCTCCTCATCTAGCTCGTACATAGGGATTTGATTGTATCCAGAATACCCGTCCATGAAACTTAAGATTTTATGCCCCGATGTCGCATCTACAAACTGGTCGATTCTCAGAAGAGGGAAGCTGTCTTTCGGGTATGCTTTGTTGAGATCGGTGAAATCGATGCACGTTCTCCACTTCCCATTGGGTTTCTTCACCAAAACCGGGTTTGCAAGCCAGTTAGGGTAAAAA
>JXTB01000122.1:398025-429924 GCA_002914805.1 Parasponia andersonii
GTTGAAACCCTAGGATAGGTTCCAACGTTGACCATTAATTCAATCATGCCCATAGGCATCAGGCTATCACCAGTGAAACCATAGAGCGGAGTGACGGTAGGCTTCAAGTCGCTCTTATTCAAACCCATCTTTTTAAAGGCGTTGTAGTACAGGATGTCAACAGTACTCCCGTTATCAACCAATACTCACCACAACTGTGTGCTTACATAATTAATTTTTATGACCAATACGTCATTATATAGATAATGGACCTTCCTTACGTCCTGTTCTGTGAAGGTAATGTCTATATCCGGTACTCGTTGAAGCTTGCATGGTCGTTGCTCAAGATGCATGACGTTAGTCAATGGCTGTTGTCGAGCTTCTCGTGCATACCTGTCTTGAGTCCTTTTTGAATTTCCGCCAACATGTGGTCCTCCAAAGATAGTTCGGACTTCGCGTTGAATTTCTGGAGGTCGCTGTTAGTTTTCTTCTAGCATTTCGTTGTTCTGCCTGGCGTATTGCCGTAGTCACCATTCTTTAATCAATCTTTCAATTTCATCCTTCAAGACGTAGCAATTATTGGTGTCATGTCCAATGTCATTGTGATACCGGCAGAACTTATTAGGGTTACACTTTGCTCTGTCCCGTTTCATTAGTTCCGGTTGATGGTATCGCTCTCGTTGGTTTGTGACCGCATAGATATGATCTATGAGCGCGTTTAACTCGGTATGATTGTTGAACCGCATGGGAGCTCTTAAAATCTCCTACTTTTTAGGTCTAGGCTGATTCTCCGTCAACTGTTCATTACTCCTTTTGTTTTCTTATTACTGTTATTATTGGTCGTGATCACATCATTAGTAGCATCTTTCCTTCCTTCTTTCTTTGTCTTTTGAAGATTCTCGCGCGAAAATTCTACACTCAGATACCGACCAACCCTTCGGTAGAAGTCTTCTAGAGTTCTATATTCTCGCTCAAGTAATTCCTCCCAGAGTTTAGTTTTTGGTCACACCCCGGCCATCATGAGAGTTAAAACTCCCCCTTCAGGTGGGTAGTTGACCTTTGCTAACTCTGAGGTGAATCAGTTGAGATAAGATCATAAAGTTTCCTCTGGACCTTGTCGAATTGCAGACAAGCTAACAAGTGGAACAATGAAATTCTTTGCAGCTTAGAACTGTCTCAAGAACGCCGTCTGAAGTTATTGCTAGGACAAGATTAAGCCGGACTTGAGCCCTCGAAACCACTTCTTTGCTGCTTCTGAGAGAGTTACAGCAAAACATCTGCAACGTGCATGATCATTGACACGATGAAGTTCCATCAGATCGCTGAAGTGATCCATATGATCCTGTGGATCAATTTTCTCATCAAAAGTGTTTATGGTGGGGAGTCTGAATCCAATAGGTAGGGCAGCAGCTCGAACTTCCTCGCTGAATGGCGATTGACGATACCCATCAGTAAGCTCATCATCCCAACTAGCAAGTACGTCTAATGCGATCCTTAAATTGTGAACATTGACGTTCAGAGGGAGAGCATTATCTCTTGCTGGCGGTAAGGGCAGCCTTTGATCGTTATCTCGATGTATGGCGGGTTGGTCAGGTAGAGTCTTCTATGATCTGTGAGAGGAATCCAGCAAAATAGTGCAACGAGATCGGCTTTGGTCGTTATGATGCGATACAGATTGTTCATGACTACGTCGCCGCTCGAAGTGTTGTCTTAGGTCTGTAGGATTTTGTATCGACTCTCTGCTGATTCTTTCGAAGACACTTCTTAATTGTCGTTTTTGTCCGCTGTTTAAGCGATCTTGCTTACCAGTGGATTTGCGAGAAGGTTGTCCACGATCACGGTTAGTATTTGAACTCTCTGTACTAGATTCTAGAGGCAAGTTTGTGACTTTGCCTTTTCCTCTGGAGATGCAATCTTTATGGCTCTTGCTGGGTTCTTGGCTGGTCGCGTTTCCTTGTTTCTAGGATCTGTACTCATTTCTCAGGTAGTTAAGTATGACGTTCTCTGGGATGTTCGTGCTGTGGTGGGGTCACCATCTGTCCTTCAGCGAGTCGTCGTAGGGAGTCATTGATCTGGTTAGTGATTTGCTGAAGGTTCACTAATATTTCCTCTATGCGATTCTGTCTCTGAGCAAGGTTTTTTGATGCGGTCATGGTAGACTGATCCTGAGTAGGATCTGCCTGTGCAGCAGCAGTGCTTTGTGGTTGGTTTTGGCTAGTTCCGGTGACTCTGGTAGTATTTTTGGTGTTTGCCATTATTAAAAAAGCGAAATTTGACAAACTGTTTTGCCAGAATAGCCCTCCTTCTAGTGCCAATTGTTGATGGAGGTTTTGTCAACAATAAATTTAGAAAAAATTACGAGACGTAGCTTGTGTGAAAATGATTATTAATCAAAGCAAATAAAGAGACAAGAATTTTATAGTGGTTCAGCCCCGAAAAAGATGAGCCTATATCCACTATTTTTTATTATTTTCTAGAGAATTACAATAACTCAAAGTTACAATCTGTTATCCGGAAAGAAGAAGAAAAAATTATAAAGGTTCTCTCAAAAATTCCTAAACCTCTCTAGATCAGAAAAAAGGTCCCCGATCCCCTACACTGAACTCCCTTTATATAGATGAGGGTAGTTCAATATTCCCCATTGTGAGAATAGGTAACTGTACAATCGGGCAATATAATTTTAGTAACAATATAACTGTGTAATCACTTAAATAAAGTAACTGGTCGATCTTTAAAGAGAAACTTTTGTTTCCCTTTCTTTGTAAGTTACCTGTTTGACGAAGCGTTGGCTAGTCTCTTTTTCATTCTGGTCGTATTTAACCTATTCGGAGGAGGTTTTACCTAACTTATGCGGTTGAAGTCGCATCTAACTCTTTCGAAAGAGATCGCACTTAATCTTACTCATGCGACCTGACATAGGATTTTAGACCGCACAACATATACTAAGAAAATATTGCACTTCATATTCAGCAAAATGCATGATTCGAAACTTGGACAAGAGACATTTTTGGCAACAAAGATCCAAAAATCAAGCGACACTGAAAAAAAAAATACCCCAATGAATGAGAAAACCCTATCATCTTAGATAAGAAGAGGACAGGACATGATAGTCGGGCAACCGCAATACGACGGTTTGATGCAGCTAAGGGGCGTTTGCTCCACCCTTTTCCAAAATGAAGTATGAAGAGATGTGAGTACATAGAAATAGAATGTTCTTTTCTTTCTTCCTTAGTAGTTGGTATATCATTTTTCGTATATTTTAATTTCATGTGGGAACATAATATGTTTGTAAATCGTGTGTTGTTGATGGGCCCAAATCTGGACATTAAAAAAGAAAAAAGTATAAATAAAAAAAAAGATGGGAACAGAATCTGGCTTCACATTGTGCGTCGTTGATGAGTCCAAATTTAAATCAACGTGGGAAATCCTATTATCTGATCATGATATCATGTAATATGTTATTACGGGGGTATAATGAGCTATTAAATTTTGTTAATGTACCCTAAGTTGAAAATAATCTAAGGGCACACAAGACTAAAATTGAGATTGAGATTGAGATTATTTATGTCATAATCATCTTTGATGCTAATTTGATATTAAAATAAATAATTTACAACCCAAAAATAGTCTCATATAAATGAGATAATTTATCTCATTCAAAAATGTGGATTTATTAATCTCATACTCAAAAATGGTAGAACTTATATTTATTTTAATTTTTTAAACTAGTGGATCTCACATTATAAATATTTTTATATTTTTTAATATTTAAACTAATATTAAATGAATTTATTATATATTTTAATAAAAAATGAATCTCGTATTATAATAATAATCCTAATTCAATCGAATATTACACAAAATATGAAATAATATTAAATTTATCTAATCTAATCTATTATAATCCAATTCAATGATATAATTCAATCCTATATCATGTACCAAACAAGTCTAAAGAAGACAGTCCCTATGATAAACTATATACATAGACCAGCTATATGATATTATCTGTATGTATATCAATAAAGAGATACTAACATTGTCACAGGATTGTAAAATATATATGCTCCCTTATGAAATTGTATTTACCAAAGTTATACGTATAGGATTAGTTAGGTTGTTTATCAGTATTATATATATGAGCTTAAATTACTAAAATTATGAGTATTGTATTAGATTTCATGACTTAAATTCTATTTGGTCCAATTTAAAAAGCTTAGTAATACGACATGGTGATTTTGTAATTTTGATAATTTTTTGGAAATCTATAATGATATCAGACGATTTATAGTGGTAGCAGATGCCTGCTCTGAAAATTACTTTATGTATGGACTTGTTTTGTCTGGATAGTTTTTGTGTTAGAAAATTTTTCTAGAATTATATATTTTCGACTTTTGCCATGTATCGATGCACTTTTTGTATTCAACATAGTGATATTTTCTTCTCATGCACTAGTGATTTTTCTACTTAAATACGTATTTTTATTTTTCTTTCTATTACTAATTTAAGGTTTGTTATTTTATAATATATTGCATTTAAGTTGTTTAGTTATAGGTTTAATAGATAATTTGACTATTTCAGNAAAGAACATTAATGATGCACGTCTTTTCATGCACTTCATTATAGTCATTAGATCACCATTAGATGGTGATCCAACGGCTAAAAAAAAAATACCTAACCATAGGTAAAGAAAAAAAATACTTATTGGATTGGCAACCTCTATATATATATATATATCATTCCATTATTTGTCAAAAACTCAAAAATTTCTTACGCAGAAGATTAATGTGACAATAGAGAAGAGAGAGTAAAGTGTCCTCTAAATAATGCAAATTTATATATGGATAAGAGAGGATGTATACCAAGAAAATATTGCACTTCATATTCAGCAAAATGCATGATTCGAAACTTGGACGAAAGACATTTTTCGCAACAAAGATCCAAAAATCAAGCGACACTGAAAAAAATACCCCAATAAATGAGAAAACCCTATCATCTTGGATAAGAAGAGGACAGGACATGATAGTCGGGCAACCGCAATATGACGGTTTGATGCAGCTAAGGGGCGTTTTGCTCCACCCTTTTCCAAAATGAAGTATGAAGAGATGTGAGTACATAGAAATAAAATGTTCTTTTCTTTCTTCCTTAGTAGTTGGTATACCATTTTTTGTATATTTTAATTTCATGTGGGAATATAATATGTTTGTAAATTGTGTGTTGTTGATGGGCCCAAATCTGGACATTAAAAAAGAAAAAAGTATAAATAAAAAAAAAGGTGGGATCAGAATCTGCCTTCACATTGTGCGTCGTTGATGAGTCCAAATATAAATCAACGTGGGAAATCCTATTATCTTATCATGATATCATGTAATATATTATTACGGGGGTATTATGAGCTATTAAATTTTATTAATGTACCCTAAGTTGAAAATAATCTAAGACCTTGTTTGGCACATAAGACTAAAATTGAGATTGAGATTATTTATGTCATAACCATATTTGATGCTAATTTGGGATTAGGATAAATAATTCACAACCCAAAAATAGTCTCATATAAATGAGATAATTTATCTCATTCAAAAATGTGGATTTATTAATCTCATACTCAAAAATGGTGGAACTCACATTTATTTTATTTTTTTAAACTAGTGGATCTCACGTTATAAATATTTTTATATTTTTTAATATTTAAACTAATATAAATAAATTTATTATATATTCCAATAAAAGTAGGTCTCGTATTATAATAATAATCCTAATTCAATCCAATATTACACAAAACGTGAAATAGTATTAAATTTATCCAATCCAATATATTATAATCCAATTCAATGCTATAATTCAATCCTAGTATCATCTACCAAACAAAGCCTAAAGAAGATAGTCCCTATGATAAACTATATACATAGACGAGCTATATGATATTATCTGTATGTATATCAATAAAGAGATACTAACATTGTCACAGGATTGTAAAATATATATATGCTCCCTCATGAAATTGTATTTACCAAAGTTATACGTATAGGGTTAGTTAGGTTGTTTATAAGTATTATATATATGAGCTTAAAGTACTAAAATTATGAGTATTGTGTTAGACTTCATGACGTGACTTTTATTTGGTCCAATTTAAAAAGTTTGTAGTAGGACATGGTGATTTTATAATTTTGATAATTTTTTGGAGGTCTACAGTGATAGCAGACGATCTATAGTGGTAGCAAATCTGCTCTTGAAATTACTTTATGTATGAATTTGTTTTGTCTGTACATATTTGGTCCGTATAATTTTTGTTTTAGAAAATTTTTCTAGAGTTATATATTTTCGACTTTTGTCATGTATCGATGCACTTTTTGTATTCAACATAGTGATATTTTCTTCTCATGCACTAGTGATTTTTCTACTTAAATACGTATTTTTATATTTCTTTCTATTACTAATTTAAGGTTTGTTATTTTATAATATATTGCATTTAAGTTGTTTAGTTATAGGTTTAATAGATAATTTGACTATTTCAGAAAAAGGAATTTGGGTCATTTTTATGAGATAAAAAGTTGACAAAAATTAATGAAAATTTGTCACAGGAGATAATTTTAACCTTATTTGGAAAATTTAGGGATTATATTTTATATTTGTAAGAACATAATATAAAACAGGTATTTTGCTAAATCATAAAGAGATTGTCATTGACTTATTGCCATTCTTCTAAAATACCCGTTTTAGACTTGAATTTGGGGCCCGGGACACCGTCTGCACGTTTTTCACGAGCTCTTATCGTGATTGATTACGTATGGTAATGGACAAAAGGGGGGGATCACATAATATCTTAAAAGAAAAGATGTCTCGTGCGTGTTAATTTGACAATTATGTTTGGACAATAATACCCTTCAACAATCGTGTGAAGTGTCGTAATCGCTTTTGAGTATTTGACTTTTTATTTATACATGAAAAAAAGTAGCATTACTAGTAATAGTACGGCGATGCGGACTGATAATCACGTCTTGCCCTAATTATGTATTATCAATCACGTGTTTATCGAATGCTTATCTAACATCTCATATTTGAAAGTGTTTATAAGGAGCTTTTCCCTTATAAGTTATATCTATCTGTTTTCTTGGTGGTGGCGATGTTGCAAACTTTAGTCAAAGTCAGTAATAAATCTTTATTATTCAATAACGTAAGTGGTCGAATCAGGTGTTCAGATTTTCTGTGTGTTTGAATTATCCCACCATTCATATAATTGCATACTATATTAAGATTTAAGAATTGTGATAAATGTGATATTTTTATTTTTCTTTTTCTTTTTCTTTTCTCAAAGTTGTATTAACTCTACTGATATACAGTAAAATGGGGGCTACCCACTTTTGTTGGACCAAAGAGCAAAATTAATTTTATATTGCTTCTACCAAATCCAAACAAAGAGGACAGAACAAAATAAAGTTGTTTATTCTATTGTGGACTCAAAACGCATAAGAAATATCAATAAACATATGGGATATGGCCTTTTTATTTTCCTGGAAAACATTTTTAGGATTATGAGACATTATGGCATAATTGAGAATGTCTGAGATATTGTCTTTTTTTTTTTTTTTTTTCAGGTTGATATGTGAAGCATGGGACAGTTATGTTCCAATAAAATGTATCACTAGTAATGCTTTTAGGACTTTTTATCATTTTCACATAGTAAATATTTGAAATAAATACTCAGGTACTGCTTTAATATGCATTTTCAACATAAAATACATAAAAATTTCTGTATGATATATTTTGGTGTCATAAGATTCGTGAATCTATGATTATATATATTACTTACGCAAATAAGGCTATTGACTTGTTTTTCCCCGTCAATTCAAGATAAAGTTTACTGTCCCTCGACATAAAAGTTATTGAACTGTTTGTTTTAATGCTTAGGAATTTTATGGTAGAGTACAAAAGACACTATGCAATTTATTTTAATTTTTTTTTCACATACGATTTTTTTTTCTTTTTCTTTTTTGAGGGACTTTGTTTGCTGTTTTGACCATGGGGAGATGATATTGATGGATGTTTTTTTAAAAAATAAAAAATAAATTTGTTTTTTTTTTTTTACTCATACGTCCTAAAGCTAACGTGTAACACACACAGTTTTTTTTTTTTTTTTTAAATAATGCACCGCATAATCTTTTCCACGCTACAGTGCCATTTAATTATCGATTGTTATCTCTACTTTTGTTTTTCTTTTTAAAATGATTCTCGAACCGAGACTTTTTTGTGGACGAGTGCCTTACCACTCATTTGTTAGCGAATGATTTTTGGTGTTGCAATTGTTTATTTTCCATAGCTTATTAATTATCGTAAAAAAATCTAAACGGGTCAAGGAACAAATTTGGATGGTTGAGCCCATTTTCAAAAAAATAAAAATAAAAAAAATTGGATGGTTGACAAAGGAAAAAAAAAAAAGAACAAAATATCCTACAGTTGAGAGTATTTTTTTTATCCCTCGTATTTAAAAATTTCGACAACACATCCCAATTTTTATATATATAATATCATTTTACCCCAATTTTTGTAAATTATGTCACTTTGTTCCAATTAGCAGATGATGTTAAAAAAAAATATTATTTTACCCACCAAATACCAAGACCCACTAAATAAGAGAGAATAAAGGATATAAAATCATTATATTTTCAAATTTGTATAGAAGTTCGAACAAAAAAATTATAGTTAAAATCAAGAATGAAAATGAATTTTCAATAATCTCATTTGTATAAAATTGTGTTTAGTTTAAGTGAATATTATTTCCAATAAAAATACTAAAAACTTTCCTCAGGCCTTCAATAGAGTAAGCTCACTCCAATTTTGTAAAAACTCGGGCAAAATAACATGTGTATTTGTGAAAATAGGGTAAACTTACAGTACAATTGTAGAAAATGAGACCTATGTACTAAATTTCGAAAATGAGGGGATAAATGACTACTCTTAGCAAAATTGAGAGTATCATAACGTACTTAAAATAAAATAAAATGAACACACACTACATTTTGCTTTTTGTTATGTCAACATAAAATCAAAACCAAAGTTTGTTTTTTAAAAAAGAAGAAAAAAATCAGAACAAAAGTCTACCAATGGTGCTATCTTTTTTGTTTTTTGTTTTTGTTTTTGTTTTTTTTGACAAGTATGGTATTACTTAGTACTAATATATTCACATGAGGTGGGTGAGAGTGCAAAGTTGGTAATTTATGATACGACACAATAATATGACTCGAAATCTGTATGAAATTAACGAGTTTGGATTTAATTCAATCATGTTCGTATCGTATTCGAGTTGGAGATATTGATTTATTTAATTAATAAGTTATGTTAAGGTTGAGTCCACCAACACGAAAATGACTCGTTTATTAAATAGATTACACGAGTCATATCGTGTCAACCTGTTATAAATGGGTTGTATTCGTGTCATAATTTTTGAGACTCGAGAGACTTAGGTAGATGATCAATATTTTAAATTTGATTAAGTAGATGTTCATTTTTTAAAATTTTATAACTAAATATCTAAGTTTATATATTTTTACATTTGTTATATATGTTTATCTACAAATTTTAGTTACTGTATTGGATATATAATTTTTTGTAATTGGTATATAAAATTTTATACTTAACATATAAACATATATACTAGATATTTTGCTATAACATTTGATAAAGAGATATTTACTTAAATTGGGCCCAAATTTTAGTCATATTTTTATAAAGCTCCTTATTAAACGGGTCGTATTCGGGTCACAGATCACAAGTCACAGATTACCTGTCGCGTGTCACAAGTATGACATGTTTAGTAAATGGGTTAGACAGATCATATCGTGTCAACCTGTTTAAAAACAAGTTATATCGTGTCAACCTATTTAAAAACAAGTCGTATCGTGTCAACCCGTTTATAAACGGGTAGTATTCATATCGTAAATTCTGATCCATTTATTAAACAGACTATATTTAAATTGAATATTTCTATATTATACACGTATATTAATACGACACAAATATAATCTGTTGATACGAATTATCGGCCCTAGGAGTGTTGCTAGTTATGGTATGCGTTGCTTTTTACCACTTTTATGACATTTGTATGGCAATATCCAATATACTTTTGAGCATCAATATCTATGTCTCTTATCAATGTCTACCCTATTGAAAATTTCGTATTATAATAACATTGTAAAGCATAATAAAGTTCACTCAAGAGTGAAAACGAATGATCCTAGTATTCTTCTATATATATGCATTTTTTTTTATGCTTGAGTCTTTTCTAACCAATGCTAACCGGAAACATATTAAAGAAAAATTCTTAACCACATCTAAAAAATATAG
The DNA here is from genome assembly GCA_002914805.1 of Parasponia andersonii. Taxonomy (NCBI): domain Eukaryota; kingdom Viridiplantae; phylum Streptophyta; class Magnoliopsida; order Rosales; family Cannabaceae; genus Trema; species Trema andersonii. The sequence goes on from JXTB01000122.1 coordinate 408,346, forward strand.
TACAAATAATAAGAAACCATGATTCGTTGATTTGTAATTTTCTGAAATTCAGATTTTTCTTACCGAAATATAAACATGTATGAATACAGATTGGTTTTGTTCGATTATAAACTGCACTGGTATATTCAAACAATTAGGTTTTACTTGTCCTTTCTTAATTTATTTTCGATTTTTGACCATACCATATTGTTCTCTCACTTTCTTTCTTTTTAATTATTATTATTATGTGAACGAAAGTCTTGCAACAACAACAGTGCTAGTACATATATTACTCACATTGTGTTATTCTCATGCCTTTCGAGAAGGAAATAAGGTGGCTAATAATCTTGTTAGCTTCTATCTACGTTCTACTTGGCTGGATTTTTGTTTGCCTTTTGTTAATGAGACATGTCCCCTATTTTTTTCTTTTCTTTTCTTTTTTTTTTTTGACGGCTTTAGTTGACATTTGTGTATCATTGTAACCTTTTTTTTTTCCCCCCCTCCATTTTTCATTTTTTTTCCTATAAAATTTTTGGGTCATTTTCTTTGGGTTGTATCAATCTTTGTTAGTTACTTTGTATGAACTTTATTTGTCTATAATATATTTGATTTAGGGTGATAGATGATTATTTGCCCACCAGGTAGAGAACGGCGACTGCCTAAGTTGAGATCCATTATGCTAGTGTGAGCATTAAAAGAGTGTCAAACCAGTCAATCCAAGATTGATCCATTTATCATCATTATAAGGGATCAATGCACAACTCAAAAAAAAAAAAAATCCCGAAATATGATTTTTTTTTCTTTTCTTTTTTGTAAATTTATATCTCTGTATTTTAAATTTTTGTAAATTTATAAATTATGTGGACAAAATAAGTATTTTGTGTAAATTATTTTTAATAATTTTTTTGTGTTAATTAGCATAAATAAGATATTTTTTAATTCAAATTTAATATTTATTAAAAAAATTATTAATCAATTTATTACGCATAATGTATAAATTAACGGAAATTTGAAACTGAAAAGTAAAGAATTATTTTAGACAAATTAAAAAGGTTAAAATTACAGAAAAATTATATCTCTGGTTATTTTTTGCAGTTAATATTTTTTACGAACAACGAATATCTTTCATTTTTTTTAAACAAGTTCCTTTTTTTTCTTTTTACAATTTTAATAAAAGTGAAACTCTTGTTAAAACTCCAAACTCATGAGTCAAGGTCGATATTAGTAGTATAATAATGTTTTTATTTTTGGGAGGGAAGTAGTAGTATAATGTTTTGATACGCTGTTTCATTTTTTTCGTCTTCTTCTTACCTTAAGATATATATGTATATATATGGTCCAAAAAAAAAAAAAAAACAGAGAGACATATATGTATATAAATATGGTCTGGAAAAGTGGCTATTTTTATAAATCTATTTATTGTGAATTACTTTATTTAGACCTTATTAGTTAGCATTCTATTATTGTCATATTTTTTTTAATCTGATATATACAAAAAACCGGGCACAGCTCCATGATCGGTGACCCGGATCAGAACATAATCATCAGCGTCACCATCAACCTCAAGCCTTTACATCCTCACCTCAACTCTTCTTCTTCTTCTTCTTCATAAAGTCAAGAAACACGAGCCAAGAATATACTGTAGCCAAATTTTCCCAGAAGCCAAACAGGGGAATTAGAGAGAAGATTTTGTTTCGATTGATGGGTCAGTCTCGGGAGAAGCTCAAAGGGTTTATCAACAACAGATGGCTGGTTTTTGTGGCCGCAATGTGGATGCAATCAACGGCTGGGATTGGGTACTTGTTTGGCAGCATATCTCCGGTCATAAAGAGCTCTTTGAATTACAATCAGAAACAGATCGCCAGGTTGGGTGTGGCTAAGGATCTTGGAGACTGTGTCGGCTTCTTTGCTGGGACCTTGTGCGAGATTTTGCCCATGTGGGCTGCTCTGCTCGTTGGGGCTCTCAAGAATTTTATTGGGTATGGTTGGGTTTGGCTGATCGTTACTGGGCGAGCTCCCGTTTTGCCTTTATGGGCTGTGAGTACCATATCATACCCTTTTAAGTTTTAGTCTCTTTTTGACCCTTTTATTTGATTTCCCCTTGGTTTAGATCGTTAAAATTTGAACCTTTTGCTTTGAGTGCATCTAGTTTTGCGATGGTCTCTTTCAGTTTTTGATCCGAATCCGAATCCAAATCACTGATCCTGGAAGTTCCCACCTTTTGGGATGGGATAGCGTTGTATAGCTTTTGTGGTCTAGTCAATTAGTTGTTACTTTAGGCAATGTGTTCGACTCTGTTTGGTTGGGTTACGTTATTTTTCTCAAAGTTTGATTTTGTTGAGAATCTTTAAATGCTCTTTTTTTTCCCTTTTAGAATGACGACTAACTAGATTTCCACGTGTAACCAACATCCACACAGGTTGATAATATTAATGAGAATCATAGATTTATAGTATTGTCTCGAAACAAGTTTTGTTCCTTACACGGAAGTCTAAATAGTCTAAAGGTCTTTGGAAGTGAAATTTGGGAACTGGGTTTTGTTGTATTTTTTATTTTTTTTATATTTTTAAAATTAACAGCAAGTTACTTCGAGGTTCTCCAGATTTAGAGCGGGAAAATTAGAGCATAAAACTTTTCCAGTTGCCAAATGAAGTAATTATGTGCTTAGTTTATGGTTTTCAGTGCCATTATGGTCCTGCACTTGTGGCTTATTGTTGTTAGATTTCTAGAGTCTAAAGCATCTATTTTCCTGCTCTGTAAATTATTTGACACACATGAATGTGCAGATCTGCGTTCTTATATTCGTGGGGACTAATGGTGAGACCTACTTCAATACAGCTGCTCTTGTTTCCTGTGTGCAAAACTTCCCAAAAAGTCGGGGTCCTGTGGTCGGGATTCTGAAGGGCTTTGCAGGCTTAAGTGGTGCAATTTTGACCCAGATATACACGATGATCCATTCACCAGACCAGGCATCTATTGTTTTCATGGTTGCAGTTGGTCCAACCATGGTGACCATCGCGTTAATGTTTATTGTCAGACCCGTTGGAGGTCACAGACAAGTCCGGCCAACTGATGGCATGAGCTTCACATTTGTCTACAGCGTGTGCATACTATTGGCTGCTTATTTGTTGGGGGTCATGCTAGTTCAAGATCTAGTTGATGTGAGCCATAATGTGAGCATAATTTTTACGGTGGTCTTGTTTATCATTCTCCTAATTCCCGTTGTCATTCCTGTGTCGTTGAGTTTCTCCCCAGAGGCAAGAGTTCCAGAAGAAGAGGCACTCCTAGCTCAGCCACAAAAAGAGGAACCCGGTAAATCTGACCCAGGTGCTACTAGTGATAGCGAGGTAATATTGAGTGAAGTGGAAGATGAGAAGCCTAAGGAAGTAGACTTGCTTCCAGCATCAGAGAGGCAAAAACGGATTGCTCAATTGCAAACAAAATTACTACAAGCAGCCGCTGAAGGAGCAGTGAGGATCAAGAGGAGGAGAGGTCCACACAGAGGAGAAAACTTCACCTTGATGCAAGCTTTGATTAAAGCAGACTTTTGGCTTATTTTTGTGTCACTTATGTTAGGTTCTGGAACCGGTTTGACAGTGATCGACAACATGGGACAATTGAGCCAATCTCTCAAATATGATAATACCCATATTTTTGTTTCCATGATCAGTATTTGGAACTTTCTAGGTCGTGTTGGGGGTGGTTACTGCTCTGAGGTTGTAGTAAGGTACAAACTGATTTCTGTTCTCCCTTGATTGATGATTGCATCTTATGCTACCCATATTGGTTTTGTGACTTACCTTCTGTTACTGTGATTTCAACTTCTCAGGGATTATGCTTATCCAAGACCGGTGGTAATGGCTGTAGCTCAGTTCGTTATGGCAGTTGGGCATCTCTATGTGGCTTTTGCATTGCCTGGTGCGCTGTATGTTGGAACTGTGTTAATTGGGCTTGGCTATGGGTTTCACTGGGCAATTGTACCAGCTACTGCCTCTGAATTATTTGGCTTGAAAAACTTTGGGGCTTTGTACAATTTTCTCACAATGGCAAACCCTGCTGGATGTCTAATCTTCTCTGGCCTGATTGCTGGCCCTTTATATGACCATGAAGCAGAGAAGCAAGCTCACGGGAACTACCTCCAGCGGCACTATACAGGATCAGTCTTCTCAAGCTTGCTTGGTCTGGAGGAACCACCAAAGTGTGAGGGTTCCATATGCTTCTTCCTAACTTTGGTCATATTGTCTGGCTTCTGCGTGCTTGGGATTGCCTTAAGCATGATTCTTGTGTATAGAACTAAGGCCGTATATGGACACCTTTATGGAAGCTCCCGCTCGGCGCCAGTTTCATAGCCATGGTATCCAATTTTTCATGATTTTGTTGTCTGTATAATTTATCTGAGGTTCGTCTAGAGTTTGTTTCCTTGTTTCTGTTAAGATTAAATCAAAAGCATGATGTTCATGCAAGAAATAGTTTCATGAAGTTTCCCTCTAGAGTGGGAACCAGAAACCAATTTAGTTTTCACCCTTTTGTCTCTCTATTAAGTGATTAAAACGACACCTTATTTATTGAGTTCTTTGTATTCTTTCCGGTTCAGATTTGGGCTCTCCATTGGTGTGAAAGTTGTATCCACTACTCGCAATGAGTGAACAAAAAGAGTACTAGTTTTGTTGTATTACTTCATTATAATTTATTGGCTTCTCATATTTGTAGTTTTGTTAACATGGCTCTTAAGGTTGAGCAGTGTTGAGTTACACTGCAAGTCTATCTTACAAACACTGTACTTTCTAATTTTTAAGGAATCAGGGCCGCGTGAGCAACCTTTTATGGCATATTTTCTCCTTGAAGAACATCATTAAAACTGTCACTTTATGCAGATCTTACCAAACGTTGTTTCTTACCCTTTACTTAATTCTAGGTTTGCTTTTTCGCATAAGTCGCTGATGGTTTAATGGTATGATTGTTCTTTCTTAAATGATTTGAGGAAAAGGTTGTTTCGATTTCGCTTTAATCATTAGCGGATACCCTTTTGCACTAAAATAAGATCTCTGTCTTTGATACCTGTTCTGGTCAAGCTTTGATTGCAGTGAGCGGCTCCACTAAGCTCACCCGGTTTTAGGCACAGCACCCTCATGATAATTTGAAGACTTTGGACACCACAAGGTAACTTTAACAGTTTTTTCTCATACATTGACATGTACAAACAGTTTGATCACCATCAACTCAACCACATCATGAAACAGTGACATCTTCTATTATTTGGTTTTGAAACAGTGACATCTTCTATTATTTGGTTTTGAAACAGTGACATCTTCTATTATTTGGTTTTAGGCTGCTATTAATTATTAATTAAAGGCTTAACAGTGCTCCTTTTAAGACCTTTTCCTCTTTAGGCTATTGTTTGGTACTGGGTCATTTTCTTGTCAAGGCTGTCATCCCAATCACGTATATAATTAACATTGCTTATTTCTTTGTGTGAATGACATCAAAGCTTTAATGAGTTTATCTCTTTCGTAAATAATTGCCTTTAAATATAGATAATTAAATTAATTAAAATACCCGCCCTGATTAACGCGGCTAATATTTTAAATAACATGTCTCATTCAACAAGCAACAACTGATATTAAATTCAGCCATTGATGATTTCAAAAGGCTTGAGACACATTAGAGACTACGGAGAAAGTAACAGAAAAAAATAGATAAAAAAAAAATACCTTAAAAACATTGGTTACCATTTCATATTCTAATCAAACAGAAACATACACATGTATTTTTGTTTCCGAGCCTGTAAACTAACAATTGAAAACGACTTTCACACAAGTATCCAATTACACGAAATCCAAAAAAAAAAAAAGGAAGAGAGAGAGAGAGAGAGAGAGAGAGAGAGAAGGAACAGATTTGCAGGTGTTTCAACCTGCATTACAGTTAATTTTAATTTTTTTTTTCAATGAAACAGGAGTATATGTTATTCAGAGCTTTTCATGTATATACCCGTTTCGTTTTTTATTTATTTATTTATTTTTTAAAATTTTAGTTTGGTGTGAAAAACATTGATGATGAATTGATATTTACGAATTGAAGGCAGTGCAGTCTCTCCTGATCTCACCAAGACTTCCTGTCTTGATCCCAACTCGTCCGAGCTTTCTCATGGCCGTGGTGAAGGCTGCGTTAAACGTACTCGGGTCGTTGGCGAAATCAACAACAGTTTGCTGAGTATCCGTATCAGTGAACAGCACCTCGTCCGACGTAAAAAGCCCCTTCTTGGCAACCAAGTTCTGGTAGTAGACGTTGTCGAATGTCCGAGCAGTGGTCGGGTCCATGTCGATGGCTATGGACGGGTCCACGTCCCGGGGGCATGCAGACATCAGCTCCTGAGCGTAACCGGGGTCCAGGGAAGGGTCCACGGGGTTCGAAGGCGTAAACGAGTAGATGCGGTTGGCGAAACGGCTGCAGTGGGAGAACCCGACTGTGTGAGCCCCCGAGAGTGCGATCATGTCGAGTTGGGTGAGGTTGTTTTTGGCGAATATGGAGGTCAGTTGGTCCAGATGGTCCGACGGATCCGGCAGGTTTCCAGTGACTCGAGATGCTTTCGATACTAGTCCATCGCGGCGTCCTAGCTCGACTTTGAATGTAGGTCCTCCGGCCTACACTCAGAGAGAGATTGAATTAAAATCATGACTTACGTGATAATGTATCAAAACTTGCATAATGTTCATTAAACTTACTATTTTCTCTTTTAAGAAAAATGTTCTTTTCTCGCGGATCGAGTCATGGTGCTTTTATTTATGATAGACAGTGAAAATTAGTCAGCAACAATCAGTGCTTCATTTATTTATTTATTTTTAACACCACCACTCGTTATGTTTAACGGTGTTATGTTCTTACCAAAACGACGACGTCTCTAGCGGCGAGAGCCAAAATGTCAGCACAAGAGACAACGCCAGGGCATTGAGCTTCAACGGCTTGTTTGGCCTTGATGACGGTGTCAAAGCCATCTCCTGCCAAAGAAAGATTGTCCGGGGCGTCTTTCTCTGCGTCCCCATTTGGTGATGCAATAATTACTGAGGCATCGCAACCCTGCCACCACAACAGAACAATAAGTTGACAAAAACTCAAAACAGAGTATTTTTGTGATCATTAATTACAATATTGTTTTAGGCACTATAGATCATGAATTTTGTTATATTACATTATTAGGACTAGAGATTAACTCTTAGAAAAACTCATGTAATGGTAGGTGGAAAATATACCAGTCATAGTTGGGCATTTAATTTGACATGTTACGAAAAAAAAAAACTTGTTATTTGTAGTGGCTGATGTGTTTATATGTTTCTTAGTCAACAGTTGATTTGGTTATGCCTAGGTCGGCTGACTAACTTCATTAGAACAGCCTCCACTTGCGACTCGGTTCATATTTAGTTTACTTCCCAAGAAAGTTAAAACATAAGAAGTGAACAAATGAAAAACGAACAAAGATGTGATAGTTAAAGTTCCTGACTATGTATAACTAATATTCAAACTCTCAAATTTTCGATTCAAACAATAAATAAACTACTCTTATTCAGCAATCACATTTGATAGAAATTGAGGATTCAAGCATATGATGTATATGAGATAAGAACGCGATCATAAGCAATATGATGATCATGATCGTGATCAGCACACAATCAAAAGAGCAGTAATAGAAGTTCCGGACAACACATGCAATAATTACATCAATAAACGGAATATATATACATAGCAGGCTAGACAGAAACATTTTTCAGTATATGTGTTTGTATGTATAACTAATTACAATATATATGTATATACATAATAGTGATGGTACCTCAACGAAACAATCATGGAAAAATAGGCGAAGAGTAGACGGAACAGTGACAAAGGTCTGAGTAAACTTAGTAGAAACAGCCTGCTGAACTATGGTTTCAACGTTAGGACATGTGGCGCTGTAGAAGGTCTCTGCCAACTGCGCCTCTCCCCTTCCGATAACGTTGACGATCATAACCATTATGAACAACAATCCTCTCATATTTCCCACCTCCATTATGTCCTTCCCTCAAACCTAGCTTAACTTCCCGGCTACCTATCTCTCTCTCTGCCTATTACACAAATTAATGGTTAAGACGAATTATATATAAGAGATTAAGAAAGAGAGTAGAGATAGAGAAAGAGAATGATGACCCTTTAAACAATTAATAGATTCATCAAGTCGGTATATATATATATATATATATATATATATATATATATATATATATATATATATATATATATATATATATATATATGTGTGTGTGTGTGTGTACTTGGTCTAATTAAGCCTTCGAGTGTTCAATGTTCTCTAGTAACAACATATGTTATATACATAAATATATGTGTGTGTAGCAAAGTGTTATTGGGTATTTGTCAATTTCCCGGAAAGTCGTTTTCTAGAGTAACATATAATTTGCTGTACCAGTATTATCCCAGTTGTGACCAAGAAATCTGTTTATATCTAGTCTAGGGTGTTGCTTTGTGTATTGGAAGAATGGTATTGTCATATAATTCGGGTCCATGGTTTTCTACTACTTTCCCGATCAGACGGCTGAAAAGGCTTATCACCTCCATCTAATAGCTCTTTAGATCATTCCTACAAGTCCACCATACCAAAAATAAATAAATAAATAAGTCTATATGCGTAATTTGTAAAGATCATAAATTCTTAACTTATATTTTTATATTAAGTTTGAGGCATATTCTCTATTGATTGACTTGGTATTCTTATGTGATTCAACTTGTACGCGTACATGAATGGGTCTCGCCCTTGCCCTGCAAATGCAAATTAAATTACTTGTAAGTATTAAATGAAAATGACTAAATAACAAATCCGAATACTAAAGTTTGGACAAGTCTAAAGCAGGTTATCATTTACCAGTCAGAGTTTGACATTGTATACACATGGCGTATCAAAATAAAACTACTTCATATGTATATGTATGTTTCACATGAGGAAAATTTGGCGTGGCATGGTGTGTACATATGCTATATTAAAGAATATTTTCAGATTTATATCGTATATTTTCCAATTCTTGGCACAATTGTATAAGTATTTTCTCAAAATCATAAAAATCTTCATATCTGATAATTAAGACAGCAATTAGCAAATAATATGAACTCCGTCATTTACTTACCAGTGTATACAATAGTATACATACAGTTTTTAATACATGGCAGAAAGGTCAACTAATTGAAATTATCTAGAAGTCTCATGTTTAATGAACTTAAGCACAAACAAATTGTTGTAGTTAGTAAGTCCTTGTGTTGTACACCTTGGAATTTATTTAAACAATATCTTGAGGACTAATTCACTGATATGCCTTCAAGCTTTTCTACTCCCCTGGAATAATTCGCCCATGAGTTATATAGTAGTCTATTTTCATTCCACAATAAATAAATAAATAAATAAATAATAGTTAAACCATTTAATGTACCGTCAGTACACCAAAAATTGCAAAATTTGTTGTGGAGTCTTTTTCTATGTAATCTGAGGCAATATTTTTTATGCAATTGTCAATTTAGATATGCAAATGCCTTATATACTTTTTCCTTGTCATAATTTATAAGGTAAACCTTTTCAAGACTGGTATTATGAGCATTTATCCTAGGAAAACTCTCTTTAGATTTCCATCTAAAAATCTCTATTTTTGGTAACTTATTTGCTTTCAACTCGTCACAAAAGACTTGCTTTTTTTACTTTTTATTTTTTTTTAGTAAATTAGTAAAAGTATTGATTATCATTTCAAATTGTCAAAACTAGGCTAGCCAAAACTAAGCTGATAGCCTGACACTCAAAAAAAAAAAAAAACGCAGCTAAATTGTGCTGGCTTGGTAACATTTTTCTGCCTTTTGGATATATTGATTGATCCCCGTACTTTTATATAGTTTTGAAGTACGAAAATTGTAAAATGGAAGTGTTTCCAAACAAATTTTGACATAGCAGTAATTTTAACTAAACTGACATTTTTTATTGAGTGTTTTGAAAAAAATAATTTTTGTAGTAGTATCACCGCATTGTGTGACGAGAATTATGTAATCATAAAAAATGATGACTTTTCTCACGAGATAAGTAGAAAGTACAAGTAATTTTGGGCCATATAAAAATATAATCAAATTTTGGATTCAATTTAAGTAAATATCTTTTTGTTAAATTTTGGAAAGTACACCACGTAGATGATTAAGTGGCAGAACAGGTCACAGGCGGAGCACACCGCCCAACACGTATCCAGAGTGATCGATTAAAAGCTACGCGAGTCGTACGTGGTACCGCATAGGCCCATGGGCTGTCCGAGGCCAGGGCCAAGCCCATCCCAAACCCTGGATGGATTCGGCCCACTCCGATTCTTACCTTGACTACTGGGGGTAGGAAGCTTCAAGGGTCTTCCGCTAGAATACCGTGGGAAGCAGCTCACCGCTCCAGACCTAGACAGAGCATTTAATGCGATCCTGAGTAGGTGTGCGCATTGGGCAAGTCATCCTGACAGAACGGCAGCTTGTCAAAATCTCACTCTCGACAGGCTGAAGTCGTAGGAGACGGCGAAAAACAGGCCGCGACGATACAAAGGAGATCACGGTAACCACAATCCGTGATTTCTGGAGTAAGTCATGATGGAAAAAAGTACTCGATCCTGAGTGTTTTGACATAGTAGTAATTTTAACTAAACTGACATTTTTTACTGAGTGTTTTGAAAAAAATAATTTTTGTAGTAGTGTCACCGCATTGTGTGACGAGAATTATGTAATCATAAAAAATGATGACTTTTCTCACGAGATAAGTGGAAAGTACAAGTAATTTTGGGTCATATAAAAACATAATCAAATTTTGGATTCAATTTAAGTAAATGTCTTTTTGTTAAATTTTATAGCAAAATGTTTGAAATATATGTTTATACATTAAGTATAAAATTTTATATATCAAGTATAAGAATATAAATTTAGTACGCTTCATCAGCACAACAACTAAAATTAATAAGCGTAAAAATATATATACTTAAATATTTAAATATAAAATTTAAAAAATAAATATCTAATTAATCAAAAAATTTTAATCGGCATCCACCTAAATTTCTCGGTAATAAAATTTTTTTTGCAAGTAATTATTCGAAACACTCGTATGAAAATCATTTTAATCCAAATTAGTGCTACTCAGGACTCAGGTCCATTCCCCTTGAACAGAACCTTTTGTCCTCAGAAGCAGGATCAAATAGGGATGGGCCATAATCTTTCACCATATGGGCCTCTGATTAGCCCAACTTTGCCAGATGGTGTCGTTTGAGGCCTGTAGATTGGGCTAACTGGATGGGAAATTAGCCCAAATGCGGTTCTTGAAGAGAATGCCTTCAAAGTTTCAAACTTTGAAGTTTGAAGGCGCACTGGACCTGAATCTTCCTCAAAGCTTCGACAACCACAATCGTCACTGTAAGCTGAGGACTAGCAAACACGAGGGTATGGCCATGGACGTGGAAGAAGGCCAGCTAGGGTTCCCGTACTGGCAACCCGTTTGTAGAAGATTCGATCCCGACTCTCCATTTTTCGCTTCTGGAAACATCGAAAGGGAACTTCTCGCAAAACAGGTTCTTTTTTCTTTCGTAAATTTTCCCTCTTTCGTTTTGGGATTTTAGAAATTTGTTACTCTAACGACCCAGTCTTCTGAAAATTGAAGATATTGCAGTGCGTGGTCGCTGTTTCATTTTTTTTATTTTCAATCGTTTTCGAGGTTGTGGTTTTGGTTTGTGTTTAGTTTTTACTCGAATTTTAATTTAATGCGATGTGGGTAATTTTGTAATCGTTGAAGTTTTAAATTTCAGTTCTCTTTTGTTCTTAGGTTGCAATCGATTTAACTGAGGACGAAAAGAACTACCTTCGGAGTTGGGTAGCTGAAGATAGCACCAGGTATGTTAGTTTACATCAAAACCTTTTTTTTTTTTTTTTTTTAAATTTCAGTTCTCTTTTGTTCTTAGGTTGCAATCGATTTAACTGAGGACGAAAAGAACTACCTTCGGAGTTGGGTAGCTGAAGATAGCACCAGGTATGTTAGTTTACATCAAAACCTTTTTTTTTTTTTTTTTTTAAATTGTATTTAATTATGGAACCTGAAATTTGAAAAGGAGAGTCACAAGAACATGAGTAACTTTAGTTTTAGATGGGTCAGAGAAGAGGGAACTGTCTTCAATGCTTATATTAGAGAGTTAGAGAGCTCTAACATGTTGCTAGGTAGGTCCCCATGAGGAATTGGAGCCCAGCTCAGACCTTATGGGAGCAAAGAGTAAACCATGAGATAGGGTAATCGTTCAGCTTATCTGATGGAAATTTATTAAGTGTGTTCTTCTTCTTCTTTTTTTTTTTTTTTTTTTTTGTTTTTTTTTTTTTTTTTTTTTTTTTTTTTTTTTTTTCGTTTTTTAGGATTGCTTTCTTAGTCTTATTACTTGGTAAGGTTTAGTTTTCACTTCATCCGAAGTCCAATGGCGTGGTTTTTCGTTCATTTGTGAATATCTACTCTAAAAAATTGTTGATTTCTTTGTTAGGCCAAGATTTTACAGGATCGAGACAACGGTTAAAGGGGGAATTGTTTCGGTTGTGTTGGCCGGTTCATGTTTGATAGAACGATTAATTTTTTGTGGTTGCATTTTTCTGCTTTGTCTGATTATTGTCTTCATAGGTTTGTTCAAACTCATATTCACTTTGCCTAACTTGAGAACCCAAATCTAACCTATGCACAGGGGAGTTTTCTGTCCCATTGCGGGTTGTGGTGCACGTCTGACGTCGTTAGAGGATTTTGAAGATCATTATAATGCACGACATACTGCTTCATGTTCTGTGTGCTCTAGAGTTTACCCAACATCACGGTTGCTGAGCATACACATATCTGAAGCACATGATTCTTTCTTTCAGGCTAAAGTTGCACGAGGCTATGCCATGGTATCTTATGTTCATTTTCCTATGTTATCCTGTCGTTTGAGCAAGCATGCTAGGACGTGGTTACAGTTTTAAGCATCATTGTTTCTTGTTCTTCTTCTCAATATAATGATCCAGTGCATTCGTCATCACTAGTTCTGTATCGTAAAGTTTTATTTTCTGGTGGCAGTATGAATGCCTAGTTGAAGGCTGCACTCTGAAGTTTAAGTGCTACAAAAGTCGGCATCAGCATCTGGTGGACAAGCACAAGTTCCCCACTTCATTTGAGTTTTTCGGAAAAGCTCGTCCATCCAAAAAACTGAGGCAGAAACAGCAACGTAAACAAGCCAATCATAAGAAGGCAGAAGCTTCAAGCATGGAAGTAGAAAGTGAAACCATCGATGGCCTTGTTTCTGCTGTGTCCAAATTAAGCACATCCGATTCATCTCCTTCATCCATCAGCTTTGGTCGCCGCAACACCCGTGGTTTAACATTTGTCCCTAGAGCTATTCAACGTGACAAGAGGCCGGACTCCTCGTCAGCTGAAACAAAGACATAGCAGCTAACAAGCATGCGATTCAATTTTGTATCCATGAGTGCTTTCCTACCGGCAATCATGTACATGGCTTATACATACAACCAGCTATGTGGAGAGATATTGAGCTATAGGTGATGACCCTTTTTATCTTGTAGAAAATCTTCGTGTGAAATATCCGAGGTAGTATGATTAGTTACGTGCATGAATGACATTGTGGGAACACTTTTTGGAGAAATTGAGCTTGTCATACTTTTGCGTAAAACACATACCTTGACCCCGGGTTGTGTTTCCTTTCACAAGTGTTGAAAAGCATAGCAAATTGCTTCAATTTAACTAAAATTAGAAAATAAAAAGAGTACATTATAGAATTCGGAATAAAGGGATCTTGAAAATGAGAAGAGTTCGAAAACAAATTAGACCGTTTCCCTCATCGGAAGGAATAAAAAGAAATGAAGAGCGTTGGTACGACGTCGTTTGGAGGAGAACTAGTCCTCACCTGTACGGTGTGTGAACTCGAGTTAATTGGTCCAAACAGGGTAAACAGGGCTAACCAGGGTTATATTTGTATATTCCCCTAGGTCGAGACTGGAGATTACATATTTGGTAGAGTTTGTAGCGAAATCTAGGTGACCGACTCATCTTGGTTTTGGTTTGGCGAAAGATCGAAAAGAAAGAAAGAGAAAAAGGGCGAAAATGGAGGCGATTGACTCAGTGTTCGATCCCCTTAGGGAGTTCGCCAAGGACAGCGTCCGTCTCGTCAAGCGCTGCCACAAGCCCGATCGCAAAGGTAAATTATATAAAAACTCATTGGTCTTTTTTCATTCTCATGCATATCCTTTTCCTTATATCTATCTATCTATCTATATATCTATATGTCATAAAATTTTGAATTTTGAATTTCGAATTTCGAATTTTTTTTTTTTTTTTTTTTTTTGAAGAATTCACGAAGGTGGCATTCCGTACGGCGATTGGATTTGTGGTGATGGGATTCGTGGGATTCTTTGTGAAGCTCATCTTCATCCCCATCAACAATATCATCGTCGGATCTGCTTAGCTCAGGTCACCTCGCCTCAGCCTCACCTCTCTATTTTGATATAGTACTATATCTATCCCATATGTCCTGCAATGCATGTATTCAATTGGAATTTTCCCTTTCTAATTTTTCTCTATTTTTTTTCATTCATTTTACTCTTTTGGGTTCGTCGCGGATTTGAATCTTGAGATGGGGAACACCTTAATTCGGATACTTGAAAAATTGAACTTTTTTTTGGCTTCCTAAGAAGCAAGTGAACCAACACAAGAAGTTGAACTTGGTTCTCTGTTCCAATGTTGTTGTCTTCTAAGATTGTATGGTATATTTTCAGCAATACTATGTTATTTTTGTTTTCCTTGTATTTTGGTTGGGATTGCAGAGGATGTAAATAAGCAATCTTTTGCTCTCCAATTGTTTGATTTCGCAATGAATGGATGGCTGATTTTGTCTATTTTTGCCTTATTTTTTATCACTGATCTTTTGGGACCTCTTTAACAATAATAGAAAGTTGCATTGTATAAACTTTAGATGCTTACCGTTCGTAAATTCAGAATGTTTATTTGGTCATCTTCTTGCTAAGTTCTGTTGTTTATGTCGTTTGTTTAAGGGATGTTCAATCAAGGGTGGCAATGTTGACATGTCTGTGTACCTTGATTACAGGGTCATTTTCAATTTTGAAATCATATATATGGATTGTGGATGGATATACCTTACTCCTTTGAGTGTTTGATCTTCTTTGTTTTGGACAGTTCAGATAGGGAATTAGAAATAATTAGCATCTGTATTTTGGACTCTTTGTTAGTGTCAATCATTGGTTCATCTCAATGATGGTTTCTTTATTAATGCCGTGAATGCCAAGTAGTTTTGCGTAGATTCCTTTATTCTCCATTTTAGTGGAGAACAATTTCTTGATTGTGATTTTTCTTTCATCTTCAATGTTCAATTCCTCTGACTTTATAATGTTTCATCCACAACGGGTCTCAATTGTTTTCTAGTGTATAACACGCGATTTCTAAATATTTCATGTTAAACTGCAGGTGATCATTTTGTTAGGTGCAAGAAGGAAACTTTCAGTAAACAATATGATGGGAAAAGATCTAGCCACCAAGGGTATTAGAATTTTCACCAACTAAACTAGTGTTTTCTGTAACCTGTATGAATGCTTTGTTTCTTTCTCAAGTGAGTTTTTTTGTACTTTTTTATGCTTTTACTGTAACTGGAGATTGTTGATCATTTTGTATCCGCACAACATAGGAGTTCTTGACTTTGTGGTAAGTGAAGCTCGACTGTAATTTCACAGAAACCATTTTCCTCCTTAACGAAAATACATTCATTCACAGACTTGTAACCAACAGGGATATGAAAATTCTTCTTTTTAATCGAAAAAGAAAGGATTCTAGTTTGTGGTTTAAAAAAAAATAAAAAAAGCAGAGAGAAATATCAGGGTGGCCTTTTATGATCTTGTGGAACTTTCTTGCTTTGATCAACTCATCAAGTAGAACAAAGCTTTTGGACCTGAATAAGGTTGACCTTAACCACTAGGTTGCTCTCTCAGGGACCAAGTTCTAGTTTCTAAGAATTAGTTAAGAATCGCTTAATTCTGTTCTTGCCGCCGAATCTGCTTACTTTATCACATTAGTTAAAGGTGGAATGCATGGTTGATATTTTGAAGGATACACGGCTGGCAACCCTTGCAAAGTGTCCACATACTTGATATGACGATAGTCACGTTGCAAGGCTCATTGGTCCTGAGAGCTGAGATTTTGGTATCTTTATTTTGGTCACCTAAACTTGACAAAAGCTATATCGGATTCCATTTCCAATGATAAGATAAAGAACAGATCAATGAACAGACGTTGAAAGCTTCGATACAGCAAGAGCTGGAATTTCCCAGTAGGGGGATCTATACGAAGGATAAAAAAATGAATTGAACCCTCTCAAACCACCCTATCTGCACATTCTGATTGCAATATAACGCGGTAAGAGTTGGCATAAGAAGTCGCTTCTAAGAATCAGCAAACTGAATTGTTGTCTGTAGTATCATCCTCAGCAGAAGCCAGCACCAGCTGGGGTTGAGGAACAATGCCTTCCTTTCGGGCCTTCTTGCGTTCCCGCTGCAGCCTGAAGTACTCCCTCTTCCTAGCTCTGTAGCTGTTGGGGTTCTCAGGCTGCACTTCTCTTGGGTAGACGCTCACCTGTCAATCACACACAGTAGCAATCAGCATCGGTCTCGAATCTATCTCTTTGACAAAACAACTGTATTGCATGGTCAAAAGTCAGCAGTATAACAACCTTCTTCCTGTCAGGTCCAAACTTCTCAAATTTTACAAGGCCATCAATCAATGAGAATAACGTATGATCCTTGCCCAGGCCTACGTTCTTTCCTGCATGAAACTGAATTTGATGCTATAGGTCAGAAAAAGAAATTTATGCAGTTGATAAGGTAACAAAGCTTGCACCAAGGAAATCAGAGCAAATTGCTTTACAGTGGGAAATTTGTTGTTTTTGACGTAATATTTCAAACGAAATATATAATGTCCCTCATCAACATATAACTTCCAGAATCAAACGACCTCAAGCAAGGGCTTTTCTTAATCATAGAAACACAGATGTAAATTCCAACCATCACATGCTCAGTGTTGTGGAGTCACAATACGCTAAATGTACTCTAGTGACAATCAAGTTTCAAACTAAAATGTCCTGGGCCCCAAACTTCATTCCTAGAATTGATTAAGATAATAATTAATAATGCCACATTAACATGGGGGAAACGAGAAGGCCAGAAGAGTACATTATTCTAGTAACATATCATGATTATATATGTCATACTGATTAAAAAAGCCTTACTATTTCCTTGAGTGAATAAAATTCAAACACACTGTAATTCCACCAACTTATCTCAAACCCACAAAAATAAAACAGATAAGCACTTCTTGTTTCATACCAGCTTCCCAGTTCTACAGTGATGGTGGCAGGAAGAACAAAAAGAGCCCAACTTTTCAACTAAATTTTCTATATCCACAAACGGTACCAAACTCAACAAAATGTAATCTTTTTAATTATCCATGGTAGCACATTCAAAGTAGTAAGAAGTTCTAATACAATCTCTCAGAACTATTATATCTCCCACTGATTAGCTACTAATTCTACTACAAAACAAGCTTTATATTCCATAAGAAAAATAAGCCCACAAAACAAAAGGAACAATTTAATAACATTTTCCTTATTGCGGTCCATTACAAAGTAGTAAACATGGCTTTCAGGATTAGCTCACTGAATAGCTTCTAATTCTACTACAAATGAACAACATTTTGGCACAGTCAGTTCAATAATGTTGAGTTAAAAAATGCCCAAATATCAAAAACGCATAATATAATTGGCAAAAATAAATAAATTAAAGCCAGAAATGAATTACCTTAGTCCCACGCTGGCGAACAATAATGGAGCCAGGCTTGGCAACCTGATCGCCAAAAATCTTGACTCCAAGCCTTTGGCCTGGGGAATCACGACCGTTCTTGGTACTCCCGGCTCCTTTCTTGTGCGCATTTTGGATGGTCAAGGGGAGCCTTTGTGGACAAGAGAAGGATAGCTTTGGAGCCGCCATAGTTAAGGAACCCAAATCCCCTTTGAAGAAAGATGATGACGACAATGAAGAGCCCGAGCTCATTGAGAGCCCTCTAAACGCTCCCACCAGGTTGAAACTCATTGATGCAGCTGCCATTTTTCTTCAATCTATCCCTGAAATTTAAATCAAAGGAAAGTTCAATTTCAGTTTTACGAGCATGAAGATGATGAAAACAGTGAAATTTTGAGAAATACCAGTTAGGGTTTTGTGCTTCTGTACTCTGCAAAAAGATTGGCCTTTGTTTGGCCTGTACCTGTGGATAAGGAGGAGGATAACCAGAGCGCGTTAAATAAACTACGGCTCTGTTTGTTTGTTCGCCTGTTTGAATATGTATATGTAAATAAAAATTACGGAATGAGTTATATATAATTGGATAAGCAAAATAAAGTGGAACGAGCCAATAATTCGAATAAGCCAAATAAAATGAAATGAACCCTAGTTAGAATAAAAGATATTAAAATAAATTATTAAAAAATACATCTTAACCTCTATTTTCGTTCTAAAATATAAAATATAAAAAATAAAAAATAAATTTTAATAGTTGATATAATTTATGTATTATTTAAATAGAAAAATTGAATTATTAAAATAAATATTTATTTTAATTTTTTTTTTAAAAATATAATAATAACAAACACTCCAACGAGCTTTCTATTTAAATTGGAGTGCAATGAACGAAACAAACGGACCTACGTCTTTCGTGATTTGGTGAGAAATTTACACCTACTATTTGTATTTAAAACTTATTTTCAAAAACACTCATTTTTAGTTTTTCTTTTAAAATTGTCCATTTTAATGGTTCAAAACTCGTAATCAAAATACGAATAATCCACATTTACGATTTAAATTTTATTCATAAGGTAAATATTTACCAAAATTTATATTTTTCATTATAAATTTGACCTGTAATAATATTCTAAAATGTACTCTAATTTTTAGTATAATTTTTATTCATAAAACGTGGTAAAAGAGTGGTAAAAAGAGTATAAAAATAAAAAAGAGATATTTATGGAAATATAGTTTTGAAAACGGATATTTATGAAATCTTTTTGCCATGCTGGGTTTATGTAAATTCATGGGCCGTTCTTGACCCAGTTGGCCCAATTAGCATATATATACTTTGGGACAAATGTTTAGACAATTATTAAGAAAACTACCACTTTAGCACTTTATTAAAAGAAGACACTTGGCATTGTTTGGTTAATTTGGTACGAGGGAGGGGGGAGAGTAGGAACTTAAATTATTTTGTATGTGGGACAGAGCGTAGGAAAAATAGAGGGCTATATTTCATATAGCAGAGAACGGAGAGGTTGAACTTGAATCCATCCATTAATGGAAGGACACAAAATCATGGGTCATGTGGTAAGGGCTCAACCCCTCCCTCTACCTTCCTTCCAACCAAACACAAGTATGGGGAGCATCCGTCAACTTATTCCTCCCAACCCTCTCTATCCATCCTCATCTCCTTCCTACCAAACATTGCCTTAGATAAGTATTAGTAATTTGGGCCAAGACAACTTCTTTTAAATAATAGTTTTAGAATTGTCAAGAAAATTTATGTTTAAAACATTTATGACTACTGGTAATTTTTTTTTTTTTTTAAAAAAAAAAAAACAATCAAGATCCGATAATTTCCCTTGCTTTCACGGTCAAATTCAAGGCCTAACAATTAATGTTTAGTAGTAGACAACGTTATGGGCATTTTGGTCCCCACATACTAAAATTGGATTATAGGAATCATATTTCCTTTAAAAAAGAAAAGAAAAGAAAAGAAAAGAAAAAGAACACATATAGTTTTAGAAGGGGCTATGGATTGCTTTAAAGACTGAAGTGGTCTATTTCATATAAATGTAATTTCTCTTTCGTTATTGTTAATGAGAAAGAAAACAGAAAAAAAAATACTAATGACAATATTTAGCAAAATATATATAAAAAGAAAAACATTAATCAATGAGAAGTATATTAACATAGTAGTCTGTTCCATATAAACGCAATTTCTCTTTCGTTAACTTTCACGAGTAATTAAACAAGTCCTATTTCTTATAAACTTGACTTTCATTCCATTTTCTAAGAAATCCTTTCCTTATAGCTTCACTTTCGCTCCATGTTTTTTTTTTAAAAAAAAAACTACATGCATCTCTCCCTATAGGAAAGGTACTCCTTTCTTCCGTACACAAAAATAAGACAAAGATAGCAGATTAAAAATTCCAACCAAACACCCGTGAAAACCTTTTTCAGATTTCATCTCATCAACCACGTAGTCTCTGCCACATGGCGCCCATATAAATACATACATACTCCTCTGTATCTCTCTCCACATAAACCGAACCCCCCCCCCCCAACCAACAATTATTATTATTATTATTATTATTATTGTTATTATTATCTCTGAGTGCCATGACCAAAGACAAGGATGATATGAAGAGTGGTACTACTCACAGACTCAGCCGATTCAGAATCACCGAACGGCCACGCCTCCTTGCCGTTCTAATCGCCGCCGCGTTGCTCACACTCGCTCTGACCCAAACGTTTCATCAGAGCACCACCACCGCCATGGTGTCACTCGGGCTCGCGAGCTGCCCGCCGGCTGACCCGGTGGCGGCGGCAAAGGCGGTGGAGTACGCGGCGACGCCGACCCAGCTCCTGGCCATACTCCACTACGCCACGTCATCGGTGGTCCCGCAGCAGTCGATCGACGAGGTCAGGGTCTCCTTCGAGGTCCTCCGGTCGCTGGCGCCCTGCAACTTCCTCGTCTTCGGGGTCGGCCGTGACTCCCTCATGTGGGCCTCCCTCAACCCACGTGGCGTCACGCTGTTCCTCGAGGAGGATCCGGACTGGATCAAGACGGTCCTCCGCGACGCCCCGATCCTCCGGGCCCACCCGGTAAATTACCGGACCCGCCTGTCCGAGGCCGACGAGCTGATGTCGAGCTACAAAGCCGAGCCGGACTGCCGGCCCTCGGCGGCTCGGCTGGGCCCGGACAGCCGGTGCCGGCTGGCCCTGACGGAGCTTCCCGACGAGGCGTACGAGAGGGAGTGGGACCTGATCATGATCGACGCGCCGAGGGGTTACTTCCCCGACGCGCCGGGGAGGATGGCGGCGATATACTCGGCGGCGGTTATGGCACGTGCTAGAGTGGGGCCAGGGGTGACGCACGTGTTCCTTCACGACGTGAATAGGAGGGTGGAGAGGATGTTCGCGGAGGAGTTCCTCTGCGCCAAGTACAGGGTTAGAGCCGTGGGGAGGCTCTGGCATTTCGTCATCCCCCCCTCTGCTAACGTCACCGACTCCGCTTCCAGTTTTTGCTAAAAAAAAAAAAAAAATGAGTGTATTTTTTTGACTTGAACATCGTTGAGTTGCTGAAAAATGAGTGATTATTTATTTATTTAATCATTTAAATATGAGAGCGGAGCAGCATTGTCTTCTCCTCTTACTATAATTTTTTTTTTAATCTAAATTTGTATTTTCAAAATTACA
>JXTB01000122.1:442655-475143 GCA_002914805.1 Parasponia andersonii
GCTTATCAAATAAATACATGATTTATTATTTTTATTTTACAAATATAATTGATTTCCTTTTTAAATGTAAATCTTGCTTTTATTTCAAGAAAAATAATGGAATAGCTCATCCAATTCTTTTTTTTTTTTTTTGGCGTTCCATGAAAATAAATATATAATACTTAAATATTAACATTACAAGTAGATAATTTCAAAAAGGAAAAATAGCGTTATAATATAATAACTCCAAAAAAAAAAAAGAAAAAGAACGAAAAATAATATTACAAGAAAATTATGGAATTTTAAACTCAAAATAGAATATTAAATTTTTCCTAATATATAGATTTGGTATTAATGTTTTGATAAATATATCCAAAAAAGGGAAGAATAAATACAAAATCAGGATTTCAACCTTAAAATAAAAAACAATATATATCATAAATGTGGCGGGTTTATTGCGAGGCAAGTCTGATCAAATCCAGTGCGGAACAAGGCATCGATACCCCGTTTATTGCGGGACAAGCATGCCCCAACAAGGCGAAGCCCCAAGATGCCCCGCCTTGTCGGAGAATTTCGCCATCCCTAAATGCGGGTAATTCTTGTTTAATATTTAATCAATATAAAGGCTTAGTCAATAAATGGCTCATAGTTCAGTCGTATGCGAGGTAAAATTTTTACTTTTCTATGTGAATGAAGCAATGTACTGAGAAAGAATCGGAATTAGATGTACATTCAGGACTTAATTGGGCTTCATGATTATGTTATTATTAGCAAATAAAAGGCTTTCACAACTATTAGTACCACGTGCATGCTTTTCCTTCTTAATTTGTTGGTTATATTGACATTAATAGGAATTTCCAGACCAACACATTCAGGATTAAGCCCCTTTAATACTCTAATCTAAGATCTGTTTAATGTCTTGTCTCTATGTTTGGAATCCTAGGAGACGGTGGCAGAAAGAAACTCCACAAGACACATAGTATGTCAGTAACGTGCTTTGGACTGAGTCAAGTCCCCAAAGGTCTCGGACTATACTGTGTTTTTAGTCTTTGAAATATGTACCAGTACCATTGTATCGCATACGTCTCAGTAACCGTCGCATATAATACAGAGGAAAACATTAATGGAAATGTTTTTTGCAATTGTCACAAGTATAAAAGAACTACCAGATTTCACCGGTAGAAGCAACGTTTGAGAACACACATATTTTGGTTTGAATTAGGAAAATTCTTCAAGGGAGATATCAAATCTTGCATGTGCAATGGAGAAGCTTTAAACACAGCAGCATAAGGTTCCTACTCTTCAGAAATATGGTACAGATTTGACCAAAATGGCAGAAGAGGTAATCCCAAATGTTCAGTATTATTCTTCAAAATACTTGGTTCTTAGTATGCACCCAGTGGTTCTATATAGTCAGAAAGTAAAACGTATATAATTGTTTTTATTCAGGATAGGCTGGACCCTTTAATTGGGAGGCAACGACAAGTGGAAAGTGTGATGCAGATACTATGCCAAAGAAGGAAGAATAACCCGTGCCTAACTGGTGACCCATGGAGTTGGGAAAACTGTAATTGCAGAAGACCTAGCCCAAGCCATTGTCAAATCTGAAGTTCCAATAAAATTTCAGGGAAGTAAGGTTAGAGCATGAATATACCAGCCAACAAGTTTCACGTGATAAATCTTGAAAAATTAGTACTGCTCATGTGCATGAAAAAATTGCATAAAGTAAGAGATAAATAGTTGGTTGTTGACTTGCTATGTAGGTATTTTCTCTGGACATGGGTCGCCTGATTGCTGGTGCTTCAAATCGTGGTGAATTTGAGGAAAAGTTGATAAAGGATGTAGAAGAAGTTGAGTTAAGCAAAGGGGCATTAATCCTCTTTATTGATGAGCTTCACACTCTTATTGGAGCTGGAGGAGGTAGACAAGCTTTAGATGCTGCTTAACATTTTGAAACCAGCACTTGCAAGAGGTGTTTTAAAGGTTGTCAAGTTAATTTGAAAATAAAAAAATAAATAAAAAGACCCATTTTTTCTGGAGTCACCTTAAATATTTCATGTGATAGTATGAAGTATGAACAATTTGATGTCTTCATGTGTATTGGTTGATGCAGTGCATTGGTGCTACAACTCTAGAGGAATACAGGAAGTTTATAGAAAAGACACTGCTTTGGTAATGCATTAGCTGTGTGTGATTATTTATCTTGATTTGGCTATTAAATCAATGTGTAAAGTTGTACAAATCTAAACAGAATGAATAAAAGCTGAATAATAAAAAACAAACAAACAAAACGGTAACGAACTTAAACTCTTAAACAAGGGTAGATTAGTTTTTTTTAAAGACCGGCCACAGGTGAGGGTGAGCATTAAAAGTATAGCAGTCTGAAACGAAACATTGCCGAACTGAATACACCAAGAGTTCCAATCTACCTTGGCTTGTATAAAGGTGAGACCCTACGTCGAACAATCTCCTGGATTTCCTCTGCTGACAGAACTGATACCTCAAAATCAAAGTCAGCATTTTCCATCTGCTGACGCAACTGTAGACAACAGAAGACCAATCAAAATAAAACGAACTTTAAAATGGGTAACGATAAATTCACTATGTTGAGACATATCTTAGCCAGAAAAGCATGTACCTTCTCGAGGATTGCAGATTGATCATCAAGGTCAAACTTGCGCATAAGCTTTAGCATCTCAAGTTGCTGGAAAAAGATACACCGCTTCAGATAAATTAACCAGTAATCAGTACAATTTGTCCAAATTTGATCATCTTACCTGTTCTTGTAGTAGTTCTTGACGACGCATTCTTTCAGCATATTCATCTGATCCAAGCTGTGCTTCATCACAGGTCATCACTTCCCTGTCATTCCACACATTAGTGCTAACCTTTTATTTTTTCTTTTGGTCTTTCGAACAAAGTACACATCAGGGAAAACGTGGACTTTCTCAACTTCACAAATCAAAATCAGTAATTTTTTAACTTGTAAGACTAGCCTTTCTCGAAAAACAAACACATGCACAACAGAAATAGAGAACTTACTTTGCAACAAATTTATAAAACTGAATCATCAGTTCTCGATCATTTTCATAAGTCATATTCACCTTCCCAAGGCATGATATGCCGAAACTAGGGTCTGCAGTAAAGAAAGTTCAAACATTCGATTTTTATACCATTATAATTTATACAAGATCATATCTTCAGAGAACCTTTCGATCTGAATCATCAATTCTTGATCATTTTCATAACTCATGTTCATGCATTTGGATTGTTAGAAGACTGAAGTTAAATCATTCTGAAAAAATATTAGAATTTTAGACAGTGCTGTAGATTAGGACAAATTTACCAATTCCCATCTCCAAAAAAATCTCTTCCTGGATGGCAGTAGTTACAGCTATAGGTTCCTGCAAATTTCAATCATTAAGTTCCTGCCTTTTGGACACGAATAGAACAAACTCCCAATACAAATAGAAAATGTTTTCATTTGTGAGCTACATTAAATGTCACAACTGCAGCTCTAAAGCCAATAAATCCGATGGAGTAGACAATTTTAGTAGACTAATACTTCAGATAATTCAATACAGAAACTAAGAAGCTAACCACCCATCTAATCTAAGACAAACAAACGAAAACATGAAAGAGAATTTCCACCCTAGGATTACACAGAGATTTCGCATTTACTATTGCCCTTTATTTGAACCATTAGAAAATAGTTACCCTAACCACAAAGAATGTCTCCAAAATTTGAAACGATAACGTTGGGCCTTAGCTTGGCCATGAGCTAGTTTCATCCATACTTGGTGGTGATATGAAAATTCCCCTTAACATGAGATATACAGAAATCAGAATAAACTTCCATACAAATGAGTTTATTAAAGTGCCCACATGAGCCATCTGGGCGCTCAGTTGGTCAAGCTTTAGGACGTGTGTGTGTGTGAGCTTGGAGGATGAGGTTCAAGCTTTAGGACGTGTGTGTGTGTGAGCTTGGAGGACGAGGTTCAAGCCTTAGTAATATTAGCAGTGTGTTTGATATTTTCATTTAAATTTATAATAAATAGCGGTAATTAGTTAATTAAACTCAAAAAAATAAAAATGCTCACACGAAAATTTTCACTCAAGCTAAATGTGACCATAGGATAAGAGATTCACCTGCTTGTCTTGAACAGCATCAGCAATTCTTTTCTTGAAGTCTGTAAATGATTAAAACCCAAAAAAGAAATTCAAAAACGTCACCTGGGAAGGCCTCCATGGAATCAATTTGAAGAAGAAAAAACAAAAATAAAAAAACAAAAAAAAAAAAGAAGAAACGGGTACAAACCGGACTGAAAGGTGAGGAAAGAGAAGCGGTTGAAGAGATGGAGCAACTGTTCTCTCGACAACATTCCGGTGTTCTGCATTCTGGGTTCTGACACTTTAACACTTACTACCACTATCCTAGGATTACAACTTCAACCATTTATGTCTTTTCTTGTCTATCTTAATCTTATTTCTTCCCTTCCCATTTTGAGGGTCCAATTTTTAAATTTGAAATATTTACAAAATGAATAATAAAGCAAAAATATTAAAGGCCCTTCAGTTATTGAGGACTGTGCATGGACACCGTGCCTTTTTGGCCTTTTCTTGTTATATACTTTTCCAAATTCAATAAGCGCCAATACAAAAAATCTATCTGAAAAACTAAAATGGTCCAAATCATTACCAATATGACACTTTTCTCCGGTCTTTTGTCTTTTACCCCTTGCAAAATAAAATTACCATAGTATCGTAAAAGCAAATCCCAATTTTTAAATTTAAAGAATCAGAATGCTCATTACTTCTTTCCCTCTCAGGTTAGGAGTCACTAGTTTAACAACATAATCTCTACATGGGGTCCAAAAATAAACAACACACCGAAGCGATTAAACCAAGAGACTGCTATATTTATTTTTCTTTTTTATATAACTTCTCAAACAACAAATAATCTTTTTTAAAAAAAAAAAAAAACTAAAAAAGCAAAACAAATATTTCACAAACAGAGAAGCCCAGCCCAGCCCAACCCAACCTAGCTGAACCCCAAAATCAGAAATCTTCGTCAAGCTTGAAGACATGGTTTCCGCCATTGCCATTGATGCTGGACATGACTGAAGCCTTCTGGTACTCTCCAACCCTCTTCTCGAAAAAGTTGGTCTTACCCTGCAACGATATCAGCTCCATCCAATCAAAGGGGTTCTGAACATTATACATCTTGCCATACCCAAACGCCCCAAGCAACCGGTCCGCCACGAACTCGATGTACTGGCTCATCAGGTCGCCGTTCATGCCCACCAGGGCGCACGGCAGCGCGTCGCAGACGAACTCCCTCTCGATGTCCACCGCGTCGCGGACGATCCCCCTGACCCGCTCCTCGCTCAGCTTCTTCTTCATCAGCGTGTAGAGCAGGCACGCGAAGTCGCAGTGGAGCCCTTCGTCCCGCGAGATCAGCTCGTTCGAGAACGTCAGGCCCGGCATGAGCCCGCGCTTCTTCAGCCAGAATATCGCGCAGAAGCTCCCGGAGAAGAAGATCCCCTCGACGCAGGCGAACGCGATCAGCCGCTCCGCGAACGATTCCGAGCCGTCAATCCACCGGAGGGCCCACTGGGCCTTCCTGGCGACGCAGGGGACGGTCTCGATGGCGTGGAAGAGGCGGTCCTTCTCGGCCGAGTCCTTGATGTAGGTCTCGAGGAGGAGGCTGTACATCTCGGAGTGGATGTTCTCGATGGCGATCTGGAAGCCGTAGAAGGCACGCGCCTCCGCGACCTGGACCTCCTTCATGAACCTTCCGGCGAGGTTCTCCAGGACGATGCCGTCCGAGGCGGCGAAGAAGGCGAGCACGTGGGAGATGAAGTGCTTCTCGTCCGAGGTCATTGACTCCCACTGCCGGATGTCCTGGGAGAGGTCGACCTCCTCCGCCGTCCAGAACGAGGCCTCCGCCTTCTTGTACATCTCCCAGATTTCCGGGTACTGAATTGGGAACATGCAGAACCTATCCGGGTTCGGGGCGAGGAGTGGCTCTTCTGGGTAAGCCGGCATTTTTAGCGGGTCTGAAGAGAAATGGAGGGAATTTCTTGGATTTGGGGATTAGGGTTTGGAGGTTCTGGCTATGGAGGCTGAGAGAGTCCGGTGAGGATTATATATAAAGAAGAAGAGAGGGGTTTGAATATTGAATTGAGAAAATAGGCGCGGGTGATTTGAATTTTGCTTTCTTTTTTTTTTTTACAGAATTAAAAAAAAAAATTTGAGAAGCTTGCGGGAGACTGAACCAGGGGAAGGGTATTTTGGGAATTTCGGAAACCTCGTGGACAGTGTGGTTGGTTTGTGTAGTTGGCATCAAATGGACGTAACGGTCAATGCGGTGAGGTTGGTTTACAGAAATAGGGCTGGAAGATGGGAAGAATTACGAAGAAGTAGCTAATAAGGTTTGAGTTGAGGTGGAGGGGTATTTTGGGTAATTCGGTTTTAAATTTTGGAAGGAAGCTTGAGGGGGAAGCTTTTCTGTTGGCTTTGAATTGAAAATGGTTTTTTGTTTTGAAACAGTGGCGGGAATTTTTAGTGGCGCGCGTCTATTGGAAAGAGCACCAATGGCCAGCTTTCAAATTTTAACTTTTTTCTCTTAACTGTAATTTTTACTTTTTTCATTAATTATTTACTAAGTAATATTTTTGCATTTCCATAAGAAAAAAGAGAAAAAGTTACATATTTGCATCTTCCTCCAAAAAAATTAATAAATAAATAAATATCTGAAGAAGGAAAAAAGATTTTCTTTTTTTGAGGAGATTTTTTTTTTAAAATTTTGGGAACAAATAATTGGAATTTT
This sequence comes from Parasponia andersonii, assembly GCA_002914805.1. Lineage (NCBI taxonomy): Eukaryota > Viridiplantae > Streptophyta > Magnoliopsida > Rosales > Cannabaceae > Trema > Trema andersonii. Next base: position 449,467 of record JXTB01000122.1, read on the forward strand.
GCTTACAGTGGCACGTGTTTCATTCCTGCGTTATCACGGGAAGCATACACGTGACACGTTCCCAACGTGTGCTCAACAGGGATGAATCATGGATATGCTCCCATTGGAATGTGAAGAAAATGCGACTCAGAATATTAATTAATAATTGTTTACGTAGGATTTATATTTGTTTATTGAACGAAACTACATGCTGCAGTCCTTTTCTTTAGAGAAACTACATGTCGTTTTCTTTTACCACGTCATCTACTGTATTCAAATTTCAAATACGATACGGAAACATTAGAGAGTTACTACTTTTATAAAAAGAAATTAAAAAAAAAAACGACAGGTAGCCTGCGCTATAAGACATCATGTTTTAAGTCTTCAGTGCCAAATTAGCAAAGCACTGAAGGACTAGACAAAAGTTGTAAATGAAATAAACAAAAATAGTACGTCGTTTCGTTAAAAGATGATGTGTCATTCAATATATAAACCGTGTACAGAATTACATAAGAACATATGTCGTATAACGTATATGTTGCTAACATATGTCGTATAACGTATATGTTGAGATAGCAGATGGCGTTTCAATTTATAACAATTCAAAACATTACAACTACGTGGCTTCCAGTATTAAATGTAAACGAAATGATAGTTGCGAAACCATGTATAAACTAAAAATGACATCTTATAACTTCGTATTACTAGAAAAAAAAAAAAACAAAAACAAAGAGTAGAACATTAAAAAAGGTTTGAATTGACTAAGTTTAGTTAAAAAGCTTATTGTCTGCATTTTTTATTTCTAAATTTTATCCTTAATCGATTGACTTTTATTTCGTTTCTCTATCTATTCTCATTCTTAGAGTATTTATAGACAATATTTTACACTTATAATCCGAATGTGAATATATTCTTAATCTACAAATTTATTCTTATAAGAATATAACTCCATTACTCGTATTAAGATACACAATTAGAAGCCCAATAATTGAAAATATTTTATTTCACCTTAGTCTAATATCATAAAATAAAGGTAAATACGAGAGAAAATGTGGAAAATAAGCTCTTTAACCAAACTTGGTCAGTTTAAACCCTTAATGTTGTATTTTTTTTGTAAAAGAAGTTTTGTGTTAGGTTTGATCCATAAATATAGACAATTTGGTTGAATCATATTAAACATTTGTGTTAATGGTGTGCGTGTATTTGCTAAGAGTTCTAACTCTATTATGGGTTAAAATAGTGGAAGAAAAAACAATAACAAATAATTATAGCAAATAGTATCAGAGCTATGTATTGCATTAGATCTAATTGATGAGACAAACAACTTAAATAATAAAACCAACAGCTGAGACAAAAGACTGAAGGGCAATAAAGAAATTCAAAGCACGTCGATCTCATAGAAGGATATTGAAGTGCATAGACATTGCTAGTTCATAATATTATAGTGATAGGATAAATAAATTCTCGAATTTGATTGCACGTTTTGTAAAAAGTCAATAGAAGCATTTATTTATAGATTATACAGAAATTAATTGAAGCTTAAAATTTTATGGAAGACTACATAAGTTGTAGTCTTATAAGAATGAGTACTACTAAGGTCAATAATATAAAAATGATGAATAGTAGTAGAATGGAGGTAAGTACGTTCTAATAATTCAAACGAACTTGATTGACATAATCTTGAAAGTTTTAAAGGAACCAAAGTGATTCATAAATTATGTTAAGTATATTAGTTTATACATGTTGCAAGAATAACGTTATTTGATTATATTGAGAAGATGATTGCTTATGAAGTTAAAAGCTAACAAGGGTAATTAAAGTTCAAGGTTGAGCTAATACTCAAGAGTTTCAAGAATAATGCAGAAAATTATGTTAGAGGTCCCAATAAGATGGTTTAATCAGAAGAAACCAAAAAAGGGCTAAAATTGAGTATTTTCTTGTGACAATTGAATATTGACATACACAAGTTGCTAAATAATTGAATTCAATCGCCAGAGTGCCTAATTATTATCACTTGGCAATTAATAAGCAAGGGTAATTTTGTATTTATCTTTATTTTACTATATTAGACTAAGTTTGGCATAACATATTTGCAACTACGAGAAATGTGTCAAATATTAACAAAAATAGACTAAATACTGATATATCCACTTAACATTAAAAAAATAAAATTAGATATTCAATTATCGTTTAATTAGACCGGATCTAGTTTCATTGTAACCAAATTAGACTGGTAAGTTGGCAAGTTCGATGTACAAATATCCAAACTTAATAATTGTCAATTATTAGGTTTTTACTTTTGTACCCCAAAAAGAATTACAGTAAAGTTATATTATTGGATGGATTAACTTCTGGTTAAAAAATATAATCCTATTAGGACCAAAGAAGTGTAAACTATTATATATAAATAGTCTTAATCATATAAATATTAATTAGTTAAAGAGAAATTTTGGGAAAGATTAATAATTGTCAATTATTAGGTTTTTACTTTTGTACCCCAAAAAGAATTACAGTAAAGTTATATTATTGGATGGATTAACTTCTGGTTAAAAAATATAATCCTATTAGGACCAAAGAAGTGTAAACTATTATATATAAATAGTCTTAAGAGTGAAAATAAAGAGGATAATCATATAAATATTAATTAGTTTAAGAGAAATTTTAGGAAAGATAATGTAGGAAAGAAGATCTTGAACTGAGTAGTTTAAACTTTTGGAGTTGTATTTTCTCAATAAAAGACTGCTGAATTTTGATTTATGAACTTAGGTAATTTTGCTAAACCATATTAAATATGTGAGTTTTTAGTATGATATATATTTATCTGCGCGTTTAAGGAGTTGTAACTCTATTCTAAGAGTTAGAAAAGTGAAGAGACACGGCCTTTGATTCTAAAAGTTGCGATGTGATATGTGTTGTATCATTTTTTAGTATTTTACTAAGAAATAATTATATTTTCATACATTGCATTTTGATTTTGTATTTAATTTATATTCTGTGTTTTAGTTATTATCAACATTGACATTTAAATTTAGAATTTACAACAAATTTGTTTCTAGGTCAAATACAAATTTTGACCATTATGTTTACCAAGATACCCCTAAAAGTTTAAACATATATTTTAAAAGAAATCAATTTAAAACTTATATAAAATTCATAAAGTCTATAAATAATATTTAATTTTTATAGGTTTTTGTAATTTTAAACTATTTTTTTTAATATTTGTTCTTTTAGTTAGTAATTTTAATTAGTTTAAATATAATTTAAGTATTAAACTATATATTCATTGAGTTCAAAAGGTATTTTAGTAAACGGGTAAAAATCGGTGTTTAACTCAAAAAATATTTAAATTTATTGGTCAATATTGATAATAACTAAAACACATTATATAAATCGAACAAAGAGTCAAAATGCAAAATATAAATATATAATTAATTCTTTTACTATAATAAAAGAATTTGTGTTTTACGAATTTAGTCATAACTTTTGCCAATTTGACCATAAAATTTTGTTATTACCAGCTAATAATATAAAGGATAAATTAATAAATTTGTCATTAAAAAAATGCATGGTCAATTTGATGATAATTGCAAAATACGGGGAATAAAAATATAATTGTGACTTTTTGTTTCCGTTAGCACTTAGCATTAGTGCTTTACTTAACGGTTTGCCGCCCAAATGAGGACTCTGTTCTCTACTTTAACAGTGTAACTCCTCTGCTTACACCTTCAGTCCAACTGTCCAAGACTCAAGAACGAATCTCTCTCTCTCCATCTCTGCCATGGCGACCTTTCTCCTCTTCTCTCTCATCACCATTCTTTCTCTCACCATCTCCTCCTCCGCTCTTGGCTCCTGGTTGACTCTCCTGAGCGCCGCCGAGACCCTCTCAAACTCCGGCTACCTCTCCATGTCCTTGACCCTTAAAATCGCCTCCGAAGCACTCGACCTTCAATCCCCGACGGCCACCGTGTTCGCTCCGGCCGACGACGCTTTCCGCAAGTCAGGCCAACCTCCCCTGCTTCTGCTTCGCCACCACGTGTCCCCCCAGAGACTCCCCTTCGAAACCCTCAAGACCCTTCCTTGCGGCTCAAGAATACCCACCATGGTCCCGGACCACTCCCTGGTGGTCACCGCTTCTCTCGCCTCCGATGGCTATATCTCCATAAACAACGTCAGGGTCAACGAGAAGGCCGTTTTCGATGATGGGTCTGTCGTTTTGTACGGCATTGACGACTTCATCGACTCATCCTTCCGAACTGGTCTTGACCCAGCTCCGGCCTCGTGCCCTGGCTCGACCACCGGGCTCAAGGGTCCCCTCGAGGACGAACAGTTGGGGTGCCCAGTTGAGTCTTTTGGCTCGGTTGCCAAGTTCCTCAGGTCCAGAGGCTACTCTATCGTTGCTACGTTTCTTGATGCCCAACTGACCGGGTTGAAGGATCAGACAAAGTTGACCATCTTCGCTCCGGTTGATCAGGTGTTCGAAGACTACGTGAGGAATATCAGCGACTACTCGTTGATATTCCGGCGACACGTCGTGCCGAGGTTGCTGTCGTGGCAGGATTTGATTGGATGCGAGGCGGGGACGAAGCTTCCGACGTTTTCAAGGGGGTTTATGATCAATGTGATGGTGTCTAGGGATGGTTTTCCTGTGCTTAATGGTGCACCAGTGGTGTTTCAAGATATATATCGAAGCGATTGGTTGGTTGTGCATGGCCTTAATGGGTTGCTGAATTTGTCCACTGATAAAGAATTGGCCCAAGATTCTCTCTGATGGATTTGTTAGTGATGAATCTCATTCTTTCTTGTCTTTTTCTTTCTGTAAGTACTCTGTTTTTAGTCTTAGATGGAGGTACCGAATCATGAGAATATACAGTATTTTTACCCTTGGCTTAATGACGAGCTTTAGTGATGTAATAGTAGATGAGTAGTTTGTAGACCTGTCTTTCTTATTCCATATATTCGTTTATTTGGTATCAAATAAGAGCTATTTTGTATCGGGGACTTAGAAGGGTTTGCAGGATCAGTTCTGAACTTTTCCTCAGATATTCATATTGTTAGATTTCATGATTTCCAATACAACTTTCAGCAAGCCTTTCAGACGTTTATTCATTTGAATCTTAAATAGACTACTTCTGTTTCAAACGTATTAGTTCGGTTGTTGCTGGAGATAATGCGAATGAGAAAAGATTGTATCTAAATTTAACTGCACTATGAAGCAACAATGAGATTCACAAGTATGTATGTACGAGTATGACGTTATAAACTGCATTGTGGAAAAAAAAATATTGCTTTTTATTTCGGACGAGAAAGAATTATGTACTCTGCAGAAACTTTGGGGAATTTTATAGTTTTATGCATTAATATTCAAATCTTTAAGTAGAGGGTTGAAGACGGAGGATCTATAAGACAAAGATCACTCCCTATATGTGTAGCTGGTGCTAGCTTCCTTAACATTCGAGTCTCCTGAGAAACTAGCCCTTGCCAACGCTCTTAATTTCTTCATCTCACTCTTTGATTCTAATTCAAGTCCCTTTGGCTGTTTTCCTTCCCCTGTTATCTGCCAACTAACATTTCTCTCCACAGTCATGGAATCTATCCTTTGAGTAACACCTGGGATTGGTGAGCCAGGACTAAGGGCAGGTACTACTGTTGCAGTCATGGAAACAATTGGGTCAATGAATGGTGGTTTCCTGTCTCTTCTTCTCAACTCGGTTTCTGGACTGAGAGGAAGGCCATGAAGTAGGCCTGTTTTAGAGCTCGGCGTGACTCCAGACCTGTGTTTCCTCGAAAGGAAAGGAAGGACAAGGCCTTTAGCAGCAAATTTCAATCCAAGCTTTAGAGAATTTTTCTGAGGATGTGATAGTCTTAACAATGAACTTAAGAGTGTGTACCACTCATGTATAATCTGAGTAACGAAAGTAATGAAGAGGAGAGTCAGCATGACATATCCCAACTTTTGTGCTTCCATAGGATTTCTGCTAGTCATACTGATAGATATACCGAAAAGACCTATCTCACACAGAAGAGAGACACTTTCAACCAGTTGGACTCCCTTACTAATAAATGGTTTGAGTATAAATAGATACATAAACTGTACCAGTGTGACTGTCAACGCAAAGATGCTTTGGCTTAATTTCTTTGAGGAGTAAGCTCCAGCAATGATTCCTAAACTGACCCTTCTTAATATATCGATGACTAAATACGAAGATCTAGCGCAGCCCAAAAGTCTTCTTGGCAACGGGATTTCATTTTCTTCATTGCTGTCATCTGAGCTTACGGCTCGTATTCTCCCAGTCCCATCTTGGCCACTTCCACCCCATTTATGTGTGGTGTTTGAGTCATTTTGATCGACGAAGACAAACAATGGAGGACCTTTCAGATTCTCAAAGAGAATTCCAAAACGCGAAACGAAAGATGAAGGAAGCCCTTCTCTGTAAAACCACTTTCCTTTGATGGTCTTAGTTGTACAGAAGAGCCACAGCTTTGCGTACCATGGTTCTGTACTGGCAACATGCTTAATTTCCTTGTACTGAACCAAACTTCCCGAGAATACTGCAATAATGAGAAAGAGGATGATTGATAAAATAAAGGCCGCAGGGATTGCTAGCAACAGAGCTCCTGTGATTATTCCCCCGTTTGTACCACCTGCCATTTAGAGTAGTTTTAAAATTCATGAAACTTTCAACTGACAATTAAATTCTACTGGAATTTGGAAAGAACAATCTGAAGTGTTTACCTCGTATTACAAATGCTGATGACTGAGAGATGCAAGGTAGCATAAGAATCAGAAGAAAAAGCTCAAAACGGGGGACTGAAAGTATCCCATGTATTGGTGTTCTTGTTCTCCATTTTAGGAAAAGTAACAAGAGAACATGCGCTATAACTAGACTGCCTCCTCCCATCCCAAGCCAGAACAAGTTCATCTCCAAGTCCTGCCACCTGTTAGGATACGAACCTCAGAAATCTTTTAAAAGCTGTTAGAAAGCATAAATGAGCTCCTTTCTTTGTTACTTCAGGATATTACTGATATTTATAGTTCTTTGTCAAATGATTTATAGTTTTCAAGCTTTAAAGACCAAGTAATTGTAACTACCCTTTGTAATTCTCCATTTTCTTGACGACGTCTCTGGCAGACAGTGGCTCTCCTCTCTACAAGACAAATTATTCCAACTGTAAAAAAAATTCTCATTCAAACGCAAACACTGACTGCACAAAGTAGATACTTACCAAGAAATAAATGAAATATTCTTTCGAATCGAGAGCTAGTCCATAAGGTGCCTTTTTATTGCTGACGTTATGCTGCCCATAAAGCCAACCAGGCTTCGGTTCAATGTCTTTTAGTCGTGCACAAGAAATATTTGTCAAGCAAGAGTCAATTGCATCACTGGTTTTCTTATTTAAAGGCCATCCTTCTGGAATGTTGCTGAGTTTCGTAGCTAGCTCCTCTTCTGCCAAGTAAATATGATTGGGCCAGACTGAAGCACTATCCTTTTTCCATGGAAGTTTTTGATGTGGTATAAGCCACCTTAGACCTTTAGCAGTCTCAGAATACTCAATCGGTTGGTTAACTGAGAGCCAGTCTGAGAGGACAAACACTTGAAGATGTCCAACCATACCCTGCATGAAGATTTTTTATAGAATTTTAATAAGAAAAGGTGTATCGATTTCAAAATCCGAGTCTATACAAGGAAAAAGTCACATGGATTTCAATGCTGCTGAGTACTTCAAAACTTACATGAAGATTCTTTGAGGGGTCAATAGCAACAATATTGGCACTCCCAGAAGCTAGAGTGTCTATTGCTCCAAGATTTGCAAATGAAAGTGAAAGAACGGCCGTTGCAAATGATGTTGCCAATATTCCCGCAGTCACAAAAGAGTGTAATGCGATTGATAGAGGAGGGATTGAATCTGCCGTTAGAAGGAATTAGCTTTTGCACAAACATAACAACCACCTACTTATCCATCTGTTTCTGTGATATGCATATGTACACTCACGTATGTATATGAATGAACATGCACACAAATAAGGAACCGATACTCATGCTTCTGCAAGTTTAATTTCTAGACAGATGAGCTAATATAATTCTGCGACACAAAATGGAACTAAAACATTGAGGAAGAAAAAGGAGGAAGAAGCTATATTCATACAATGCTTCACTTCAAGTTTATTTGACTCCAAATTTAGATTTCCCGAAATATCGTTTACTTTCCCCGCAGGAATGCTAACCGACACGATATTATGGGCTGCTGCCAGGACATTCATCGAGTACAGAGCTTTTGAAAGTTCCTTCAACCTACATGAAGAAAAATAGAACATTTTGACATTAGTCGAGGTTTATATAGTCTATACATGTTATCGCAGGCTAGTATGACGTGAATAATATCAAGTATCAAGAGACACGAGAAGCACTTACCCTGTTATTATACCCCCTGTCACATTTACCATGGAAACTTCAAACCCAAAAACTGGCTTTGTAAACTCAACTATTATATTAATGTGGGGCTCCTTTGTAACATTTGGAGAGTTGGTACTTAGCCTTACACCGGGCTCCATTAAATCTGAAAAAATAAAAGCAATAAGTTCCACGAAGCTGCAGAAAAATTTTCCAGTAGAAAAAATTGTGAAGCAGCAAATTAGGGAACGGCATACCATATACAAATGTGATTGAGGGAGCAGGTGAGACTGGAGTTCCTGTTCTGCCAATTATTAAATGGGATTGCAGTTCAACTGTGATGATTTCAGTTCTTGCTGTAACATTGAGCTACAAAATCAAAATTCATAATGGTTTATTTTACAAGTTCCATCCAAAAGTAAACCACTTAACTAAGAGAAAAGAACAAACAGAATGAAGTTTGTTGCTTACTTCAAAAGCAAATCGACGGTTCCCTTGATTTGTACCATTAATATGTACTAAGCTACCCCTGTTCACTCGTAATGCATTAAGAATCTGTTCTGTAGTATTTCCTACGGGAATGTTGAAGGCCAAGAAGATTTTCAAGTCTTCTATTTTGTTAGTTGCCAGGACAGTTCTTGGGACCCCATTGATCACCAGCTCATAGGATGGAACAGCTGTCCAGAAATCCACCAGCAGTGGCCCTCTATCTATGAAAGTCATTAATATTTCAGAAAATGTTGATGATCAAAATAAGATCATATTACAATTAAAGTAAAAGGAAGACTAAGACTCACCAAAGTGAATGATTATAGAGGAACCATTTGTTCTTGTAAAGTTATTTCCTGCCTGATCTGTACAAATATTATCTGCTATTCCAATTACCACACGTCCAACCGTGCTTTTCATGGGAAAAACTACGTCAAGCTTGTAATGAGTGGCAGGGTTAATAATGCGTAAGGAAGTTGGGTTTATGTGAGCTGGACCTTTTATTATGACCTACGAAAGAAAAAAAGTTTGCATTGAGCATGAAGTTTGCTATGAACTTTTCCGGAATGACAACAAACTGCATATTCTGGGGAGACAAGTTTCCAAATAACAGTTACATCACAGTCTGACGAGTTCACACACTTGAAGCCACCCCGTCCAATGCAAGGTTCGCTGAATTTGACATCAATGGCTATTCTTTTAGCATTGGTATAGTTCTGTTTGGTGGAAATTGTTGCAGTTGGTGGTATGGTATCTATGATATAAGTAGTAACAAAAGAGTAAGATTTCATAGTAGAAGACTAGTAGAACATTTACTGATTACTAGAAGTGAAGTCAAATCAGGATCTTCCATCAAAGACCAGGGCAAGCCATCTACAGCAAAGAAAAACGGAAATGGTTTCTGCAGTAAGTATCGAAAATGCTCACCAATGAACCAAGAATAAGCTGAAGAATTTGTCTCGCCATTCCAGGTTGTGACATTAAGAAGGAATTTATGGTCACGGTTCACAGCCAAATTCTTCAGCACTTGAACTTTAGCGGGACAGGGACTCAACGCTTGGCCATCAAGCTGTTCATATACATAAATTTAATATTGTAGTCCCTAACGGCATTGCTACATTAAAGAATTTCAAGTCTATATTTCCCTTCGAAGATTTCAAATTGTACATCAGAAGAAAGGAAAAGAATTCCTTCCAAATTCAACACCATAAATGCTTAGAACTACCTACATTGTTAAACTCGTCAAGAGCAAAACACTTAAAAAATCTATTTGCATTTAAAGTCAAGAACCATTCTAACATATTGACATGGTAGTTAATGGCTTCTTAAAGCAAGCATAAAGGAACTAAAAGACCACAACAACAAGAGTCAAGTCAAGAACAGTACCTGGCAGTGTATGGAACAGGTAGTGTTTAGGCACGCACTTGAACCATCCAGAGTCTCAAATGAGTATCGGAAAACTGCATAGGAGTACCTTGACCTCGGCGGCGGAGTTTGACCAAAACGAATGAGGACAGTAGACTCAACTGAGTTTGGTACATGCAACAATATTACTGCAGCATACGTATACAGAAGTAGAAGAAGAAGCTTAAATGAACCCATTGAAGAGAGTAGCTAAGCTAGAAGATCATATTTAAAAACAAAATCTAGAATGAAGAAAGCAAGAAAGATGTTGGGTTTTAGTAAGAACCAAAGAACGAAAAAAAAAAAAAAAAAGGGAAAGAAAACAGTGTAGTCCAAGTGGACATTTAATGTTGCAGTGTTGTGTATGTTCTTTTTTGTTTTTTTTTTTTTTTTTTCCTTCTTTTGAAAGGGTGGTGTATGGTTTTTAAGGTGAATAGCTATACCGTAAAGCTCAAGGGGACAACTACCAAACCAACCTTTGTTGCCAGTCTCATAACTGCTCCTTTAAAGATGTCTACGTAACTCATTAACTGCCATCAGCCGACCTAGCTGTAATTTATTGTTTTGGATAATTACATAAAGATTTTTGTAGTTTTTTACTTCACAGTAAAAATTGGAAACATATTACAGTGTTCTCTCTCCTTTTAATTTGACTGACACTATAAACCAGGGAGTTTCTTCCCTCTCTCTCTTAAATTTGACTGACATTATTTCAACCAGGGAGTTTCTTTATTTTTGTTTGTTAAAGTTTCTTTTGCTTTTGTTGCCCACAAATGCTATCCCCACATAGCATTGGAAGCGATGCCCATAACTATGAGATGAATCAAGAATAAGACCACTCAGTAAAGGGGAAGAAGGTGGATCCATTGTTCCAACTGGAATTTTTTTCTTCCCTAACTTTTGTGATTTGAATTTAACCCAAAGTATTATTTTTGTAGTATTCCTGAAAACTCAAACTTTATGGTCGATTAAGTTTTAGGATATAAACAAAGGATAAAAAAAAAAGGTCTTAATTGATAACGTTGTCATTGCCATCCATTCCAGAAAGCCTCAATTCCTACAATGATAAATGCTTAAAACTGACTGCAGTCCCTTCCAGGCTTCCAGCAAGATATCTTGCTGAGTGTGAGAGGGCGGGTCGCAGAAAATATATAAACGACAATATTATCCGATGTAAGACAATAGAACATAAACGACAACCGTTTAGGAACGATTTTCAGAAACAAAACAAATCAAAATAGAAACCATTGAAAAACGACATAGAAATGAAATGAAAACTGAAAAGAAACGTTTATGCGTTTTATAATACAAATATCACAACATTTGTGAAACGACGTCCGTTTGAAAAAAACAAAAAAAAAAAAAAAAAAGCAAGAACAGTTCTTAACGTTATCAGCCATAAAACGACAAAATCCTTAAAGAACAACACCAGCGAAGCACGGCGAGTCGACCCTCAGACTAACTAGGTGAATTATTTTCTTTTCTTTGTAAAAAATGAAGATACTAGTTAAGCTTTACTTTTAAAAAAAAAAAAATCTAGCAAACGACCAGAAGTAAAAACAATACAGTATACATCCATATAAACGACAGATCTAAAAACCGTTCTCTCATAAATGAGACTTGAGAAACGACAATCATTCCGATAACGACAATATTTTACGATGCATCTTATAAATGACTTGCGACTCTAGAACGAAACGACAACTATCTCGATCAACAACAAAAGTAAGGAAACAAGAAAACGACAATAACATGCAAACGACCAAACCTCGAACATCGATTATATCTGTTGGACTAACTTGAATTCCAACGGCAAAGTCCCATATCCGGCATGCGGCTTTAAGCTATTTGAGCAATGGAACTGGTTAGCTATAAGCCTACAGGTTCAACCCCCCCCCCCCCCCCCCAAAAAAAAACAAAAAAAACAAAAACAAAAATGGTTAAGCTACAGATAACCATCGACTGATTTTCCAGTGCAAGTCGAGGATTTCCGTAGTAATTTCCCTTCTCTGCACATGCCACGAGTCGAAATTTAGGGGAGGGGTCGGGTCGGGTCGGGAAACTTGCCTGATTGAATAGGTTCAAATAAAAGGACATAAACGTAAACTACACAAGTATCCAGCTCATCCTGTGTAACCACCATCTTCAATATAGCCTACTTCGAGACTAAAATACTTACAACAGCAATGATAATTCAATAATTGTATTGAAAAGGAATAATATTTCTTGAACGTAAAGCAGACATCTTCTGGGGTTAGACTACCAGGTTTTTAACCGTCAGAATATTGACTGACCATATATTACTTACAATTTACACTAATCTCCCTTTCTTCCCTGTACGTTTTGGGAAATTTTTAACCAAAACAGCAAGCAGCCACTGAGACAGGTCTTACACGCGGTTCACCAATATGGATGATAACTTCAAACTTGCAGAGACTAAGGAGATTATCTCTTCTTTTCTTCATCCAATTCACCATCATCTTCTGCGACCATCCATGATAATTTCGGTCCCTGAGAGTAGATCACAGGCAAAAACAGATACGGTGGTTATTCAAACGACGCTTCACGATTTCAAAGCTGCATGACTATTTAACTAGTGATTTCAATTTATTTTTCATCCCTAGGGACCTTTATGGTAAAAAATACCATGCTCCAACAACATGCACTTTCTCAGAAAATCTAGATTGCACTACCATGCTAGTCACCAAGTCACTGACCTAAAAAGCATCTATCTTCTTCACATTGTCTATAAGGGGTAACATCCAGATTTTAACCCTTAAATTGAGATAAGGGCTAAAATCCCAGCCCACAATATCCCCGAATACTACTTAACATTGTCTATAAAAGGTGTAGCAAGTAGCAACATTCATACAAACCCAGTTTACCTTTCCTTGCCGTATGATTTTGGGAGGAATCATGGTCAGGTCAACTACAGTTGAGGGATCAGCCACTCTCAACCCACCATCAACGACAAAATCCAAGCCCTGATAAAATTATGAATCCACAACTTCTGAGCTATATTGAGGGACAAATGACAAATAAAAAGCCCCGGTCTAAGGCCTATTTGTAATTTAACGGTTCAAGAATGGGAAATAACAGATGGATATTCTAAAAGATGCGCAAAAATTGTGTAAAGGAAAAAACTGAATTTTCTGTTGAACTTTGAAGTTTCTTTATCTACAGTTTGTGAAAATTAATAAAATCAATAAAATAAAAAACTGGCTATTTTTCCAAGGCCTGGAGCATTTTCATATCTTCTGTTATCCTTTGCTTTTCCTGCCGCTCTGAGCAATATAAGTTCACCTATTTAATACTAGAAAATACACAGGTTGGCAAGACTCACAAACTTTGCTTGAAAATGGAAAATAACCTAGCTAGATAGTTTCAATACAAAAACCAAACTTCAATTTACAGATGTACCTCTGGTCCGTAGGTATCAGCTATAACAACTGGATCTAGCATCCACTCATTTTCCTTCAAGTTCTTCACACTGACATAAGAGACATGCGTTCAGCATAAGCATAATAGCAAATGAGAATAAATAAATAGGAGCATTGGTATTTCAAGCGCCCTGTAATTACATACAATGATACTGAAGCAACGCATATCCAGTCTCCAACCTCTTTCCTATTGGACAAGATAAATATAGAAATGAGACCTACCTTGTAGATATCAAAGGTGCCTCCATCCTCTCTAGTATTGCTTGACATATTGCGTCATCAGGCATACGGATACCCACATTTTTCCTTGATGCGTATTTCGCAGTTGTAGTCCCATACCTTATGCACTGTTTAGGTAACTCTTTGCTGGCTGTTAGGATGAAGGTGTACTGCAACAAAAATAAGTGCCTTAGAGTACACTATTTTCCATTTCAAAAGACCTAATGCACCGTAATTGCAACAAGAAACTGATCCTACGCTGAAAAGATGTTGGTGATGCCATAGAGATCTATTAACCAGATGATCAATTTTGCAAAAATTGATATTACGTCCTAAACCATTGAGAGAGAGGCTATCGCAGTGGCTATAGATGCTATTGAGGATATTTTAGATATCTTCTTACTGCCAATATAAGAACAACCAAAGAACACACTTACAGGTCCAGGTAAGCAATGCTTAACAGCCCGGAATATGTTTGTATGGCCTTGGCTATCACCACGAGGGAACCCTGTTGTATATACATTTATGTCCCGAAAGGAGTGGCATAAAATGCTAAGAGGCTGCAATATTAAAATAGACAATGAAAAATTTTAAATGATGACATTAAGGAAAAAAGGGCAACACTAGAAGTATTAAAATCAAGAACTTATTATGCCACAACCAGGCAGTAGAGAAAGGTAATAAGTTCGCCACCATGTATTATTCAGTGGTTGGTTGAGTACCATGCTGGGGCATATTTTTCAAATACATATTGAAGAAGTGATCAAAAGTCATCTTCCTTGCCTTTAGAGGTTCTATGTTCTTGATTCTGCAAGGCAAAAACACACAGGAACCATGTCACAAGGGGCATTAAAGTATAAAACACCAAGCAGCCCTAAAAATTTGTGAACTTTCTTACTATGAGATCTACCTTCGAAGTCGCTCAATGGTGGAGTGGTTCCTCAAATCACAAACCAGGGCATATCTACAAACAAATAATTTTAAGAGGGTTGAAAAGTAAATAAAATAAAGAATTGATCGAATTGCACAATTTTGAATTGGGGCTGAAACTCAAGATTTAGTAACAGAGATGGAGGATAACAATTGCGTCCTCGGACTGTTTTAAATGAAAAAAAAAAAAAAAGACATCCAATAATCGAAAGATAAAAACAATTTCCAGTCCAAAAAGCTCATTTCTTTATATAAACAGAGGATGTAAATGCATATGAAAAGATTATAATAGAGCAGGAATGTAACATGAATCACATACACGGTGTCAGTAGGAATGACCCCTACAGCTCCCCCTTTTAAAAGATCGACGACTGGTTCCAGTTTCCAGCTATCAGCTCCTGATGAATCAACTTCAACGTACAGCAATTCATCCTCCTGAAGTTAATTTACCAACCATACGAAATTTAACAACCTAAACACCAATTTTCTCAACTCTCAGCACTTATCTCCCAGTTCAACAATGAATCCTAACACAAAAACTAGTAAATAGCAGGCGATCCAGACGATTCCATAACCAAAAATCCTCCTCCAAATTTGAATATTTCAAAATTCTGTGTTAAAATGGCACCATGAATATCTACATAGAACTGCATGAAACTCATAGAGTTGGCCATGAAATGGAACCAAAAAAAAAAAACCGCAGGAAAGTGTACAAAACTCGAATCGACTACAAAGACGAGACAGAACCCGCACACAACTGTGATCGCTTGAGATAGAGTTGATGTTAATCACCAACACCATCACCGGTTCATATAGTTGGAAGAATCACATTTACGAAAATACAACGTCACTGCTAGCAAAGACGAGCCCTGTAATTGAGCAATCATGAATGGACCTTCAAATTTCTGTAGAGCTACTTATAACAGAAAACTGATTCACAAAAAGGAAATCACAATTTTTCCACCATTTTCTCGGCAACCAAACAAGACTCGAACTACAAGATTGACGATACATTGAGAGAGAGAGAGAGAGAGAGAGAAGGGGGACCTTGGTGAAGCGAGGAGTCGCATATTTGAGACGCTTAGGGCTTCTCTTAACAGCAAAAGCCAAGACTTGGAGCCGAGGGGGTTTCGCGTTCGTGGTGGTGCGGAACGAGAGATGGCTTCGGTTCGGGCAGCAGAGACGGCGCGTGGAGAGCGTGCGCAGAGAGGAGAGCGATAAGGCCTCACCGTATAACTTCAGTTTCGATTCGAAAGCCATTTCCTTCCTTCGCTTTTACTTTGTTCTGCACTTTTCTACTCAGCTCTATTAAAGCTTTTTAGCTTCACATTCGCGCCAGACCGAATGGAGATGAAGAGATGATCATCCATCTCGACTTCAGAAGAAAGTTCCTGGATTTTCAGAGGCGAAACGGCGACGTATAGCTCGAGTTTGTGTAGTGGACACCGGACACCGGACAGGACTGGTTTTAGTTGAAGTAACGACCAGGGTAACGGGCTCTTGGCCTTTGGGCCGTCGTTTTCTACCCAATACGACAATAAAATCGCAAAACGACGTCAAAATCAAAATTAAAGATAAAACAATAAACACCACACGATTACCGTTTCTAGGTTGCAACTTCGCATTCATGGAAATCATGATGCAATTGCAGTCCTTGCAAACGAAACGAAACGAAAGCCTTTTTACGCATTCGGTCTCGTCTAAATGATTAGAAGATCCTAGAAACGACAACAGAGTTGAACTGATGAAAATCTTATCCATATTAAGCACCATACACGTTGGTGTTTGATTAACAAAGTATAATAAAAATTTCTAACCAGAATTGCTATCAAAAAAATCAATTCTTCATGTAGAAAGATCCTGAAATATTTTTCTCAGTTACATGGTGAAGATCATCATTACTGATGTGAAAAATCATGGACCAACTGTGGTTCTCAATTCTACATGCACTGGCTCAAAGCCTCTCAAAGTATCTCATGAATATTCTAAATCTCCATACTCTCTTCCAATGTGCCAAAGATAAACATCAAACAAATGCTTCGCTTATCGGGGTGGCGGTGGAGGCACATGAGATTTTGCAAATCCTACCCATGCTACAACGCATACAGCAAGGATTATCCACCCACAGATATCATAATTGAGATCACTGCTCTTCTTTTTCTTCGCAGTCTGCAAAATGATGATTCAGATCAAGAACGCACAAACAGATCCAAAAACTGGGAAGGCATAGTACCAGAAAGAGAAACAATTATGTACAAAGGGCAAGCTTAGGATTTAGGACAAACCAAGGTTCCAAGTATTACCTTAGAACCTGATGAAGAAGAAGGTCCTGGAGCTCCCATTGCCTGTTGGCCAAAACCATGCTTATGGATTTCCATATGCAATTCTGGGGCCTAAACAAAATAATGACTCATTAAGTTAATACATCAAGACTACACTAAATTAGTTCAGACAGATATAACGCTGAATTTGAAATATTAAACAAAAAGTTTGTCAAAAATTTACAGCATGCACTTCAAGGGACTACAATCTATGTAAAAGATTGCACTAGCTGACTCCTCAGTCATAACATACACTTACGCAGATAGTTCCTTTCAGCGTAAACCCCAATAGAATGTGTTTTAACTTAAAGATGAAATTACAAGAGGAAATAAATCTAGGTCTTAAGCGATCAATACTAAGAGTCGCCTTGCACACAGAACACCTAACCATTTCTTTCTCTTTCAGTACATCGTCAATAGTACAATCCCCCAAAGTCCATCAAAGTCAAGAGGCACAGAAGGCCAAGCATTTGAAGGCCTTAAGATCCTAATCTGCATCTTAAACCAATGGCAACAGTTGACAAGGAGATCAAATGTGCATCATCCATTAAGCTGCCCGCCAACATTGAGTGTGATACACCCAAGTTGGCATAAAAGTAACTAATTATTCTTTTTCTATTGATCTTCATCAACCCAAATAACTGTTGCCCAATATTTCAGTCTCATCTTTCACCTACTTGATGAACTAATTCGGAAGCCTCAAATGCCTTCTGACCTACACTGCCTATGATGAAAGCATAACAAAAACAAAAATGACAATCAGATTTAACATTTTCTAAAAGAAAGGCCGCCATACATGTAAACCTTTAGACGATTAAAATATGCTCTATACTTGCACACACACAGACCTTAACTTCCAGAACCAGGCAATCTAATTATAGCTGCCAATCAGTTCAAATGGTAAATTGGTAATACTGATAGATAACCCTCACCTACTCTTTAGCTAAGTACTAGCAACTTTGTTAAATCAGCAACAAATAGCGCCCATTTAGCATAAAATTTAAACACTCTACTCTTGTTTTCTCTTTCAGATTTTAATGATGCCAACTGTAAGTCTCAACAACAGACGAGTATGAGGGTTTTTCCCCTAATACATAAGAGCTTAGCGTACCTTAGCAGCAACTTCCAATGACTTGCGATAAAGCTCATTCTCTGGCTCCTATCATTGAAAAATGCATCACTACATCAGAAACTTTAGGTGAAAATTACACATCGTTTTGCAAATATATCGTAGCATTTTGGCAGGAGAAAAACCTCGTCAATTGCTTGCTGAAAGTATTCTGCAGCCTTATCGAAATATTCCTTTGCCTCGTCAAGATCAGGAGTCAAAAATGCATGAGAAGTATGAGCATTGCCCAAGCACCAGAGGGTATCATGTTTTTGGGGATTAACCCTCAATGCCTCCTCCAGCTTTGAAATTGCATCTGTACAACCATATTCATTTCCCGCAATCAACCACCCAAAATTATTAAAAAGAGACAGACAACGTAATACAACTACCCGATGATATTCGAAAAAGTTTCAAAACCAACATTAAAGATAATGATGATCGAAAACCATATTACAAACAAGTTTGAGTAACATTTTCAAATGCTTCAGCAATTAGGCCACAACAAGTTACAGTCCCAAAATCTTATTCTAATTTCAGAGGAACAAAACAGGACAATTAGGATATGGAATAGAAACCTTGAATCATCTTTTTCGACTCCGGGACAGTCTGAAACTGAGACAACTCTAGTAAAGCTCCAGCCCATCTTGTCAAGTTCTGCATTCAAAAAATAATAATCATAATAATAACAATAATAAGGGGAAAATGATCTCCATAGTAGAATCGAAGCTATGAAAACTGCAAATTTTCATTCCAAAAATCCACATACAAAAAGCCGAAAAATGCCCCCCCCCCCCCAAAAAAACCCATAATAATAGTAATAATAATAAATCGATCGAATAAGAATAGTTAATGAACAAAGAGATACGAACTTACATCGGCATCGAGAGGGTTCTGGGCGTAGGTAGCTTCTGCGGTCTTACGAGCGTGCTCGAAGAAGAGAAGCCGATCGAAGTCGTTCGGCTGTAAATCCATGGCCGATGATGTACGGACAATCTAGGGCTTTTGGTCCAGAGAATAGAAAGAGAACACAAGGACAGTGAGGAAGAAAGGGTTTGGTGTTGGTGGAGTGAGGCGGCTCTTTTTCTTTGAATACCAAATAGAAATGGAATAAAACTTGACCCGAATTGGCGACCCGGTAAACTACTCTTTTTCTGAGGCGGTGTCCTAGGCTCTCGTCCTCACCTCACTCGCCGTACGTAACTCTACCCTCTTGCCTCAGCTCGAATAGTATTGGCACCTCTTCCACGCGCGGTTGGCGTGTGTGCTTTTATTTTTATTACTTTCTTAATTTTCTGTGAATAAAAAGTCCGGAAAGGGCATCGACCAGCGAATACATTTGAGACCCTAATAAGGCTATTAGCACTCGAATCCGTGATCACAAACTCAATTCACAATAAATTTTACGCCACCCAATTTAGTGTTGTGTGCCCTTATTTATTGTTGGTGTTTAGTCAAACTCATAAGAGCGTATTCTTTGATAAATAATGTCAAGTACGGCTTAAAAAATAAGACAAAATAACTCATTAGATATGATCAACTTTAATTTAATATAATAATAAATCATAATAAAACAATTTAGTAACGGAGGCTATACAAATATTTTGGACAAAACAAGAGACTTATTCAAATAGAGTAATTTATACATTTAAAATTAAAAGAAAACCAAAGATACGTATAATTCTCCTCCACCGAGGAGTATATGGGAGAGCAATAAAAGATACGTGTCTTCTTATTATTATTACGAAGGTTTTATAATTCTTTTTTTCCTATATATAAGTATTATTTTCATGATAATTTTTTATAATAAAAAGTAAGATAAAAAAAATATAATGATATACTTCTTTTCGTACATATCATTATAATCAGTAAATTACTTAGATTACAATCAAATTGTTAGAAAAAAAAATACCTATACATACGTACCCACTGACAAATATTATATATATATATGCTAGTTTATTAATTGTAAAAATAAAATATATAAATAGTGAGAACTAATTTTTCTTTATTTTCTTTACTGAAATTAAAAAAAAATGTCCTTTTATTCTCGAATGTTTTTATATTAACGAAAGTTGTTATTAAGACCGTCATTTTCAAAATTTCTAAAATAAAATTACTACAAATTAATAGGGAAAGTATCGCTTGAATTAATAAATAGAAAAATGAATTCTATTAATATTATATTGTGCGGTTGTTTATAATTTGCACTGTGATAAGAGAAAACGACGATGTTAATTAATTGTTTAGAAATATAGTACTTTCAATAAAATAATCAATTTTACTCGAAACAATAAAATAAAATAATCAATTGTATTTGCAAAGTTAGATAAGTAAGGAAATGAAAGGAACGCGCTTGGTGTGAAAGTGATGTACAGGCATACCTGAATCTAGGGATGCCAAATATTACACGAGTTGACCTGTGGATGATTACACGTGTGTGTTAATCATCATTCTAAGTACTCGGCGGCCCTACCATGCTCCGCCTTACAATCAGCTACATTCTTCATTCCTCAAATATTAGACATATAACCAATCAAGTGCGTCGTATGCAATACAGTAAATGGAATTAACTAGTCAAAGCGCAATATAACTTTCGTGGCAGACGTTCATTTGTTTTTCTTTTTTTTTTTTTTTTGAGCGAGAACGTTCATTTCTCAAATATAACTAAGACTAGTTCAGTTGGTTCAAAATTTGATGGAAATATGTGTGAATTTGGAGGGTCATAGTTCAAATCTTGATAGAATGTGTGTGTTATTTTTCTTTAAATTTGTAATAAATTATGATCATTAATTAAATCCTACTTTTTTTAAAAAAAATTACATAAACATTGGGAACTTCCTTGTGGTGACGAGATAAGAGGATCTCCGATATAATCTGTTGTGCGGTCTAAAATCCTAAGGTCGCATAAGTGTTATATGCGACCTCCCCTGGGAATGATGTATGCGACCTCTCCCGTGATGGTTGTATGCGACCTCTTCCGTAGGTTTTGTGCGATCTTCTCCGTATAGTTTGCCTTAACAAACAGGAAACCTATAAGAAGAGGGAAACACGCAAATACAATAAAGGAAACCTACAAGAAGAGGTAAGCAAGTAAATGCTGTAGAAGAAGCCTACAAAGAATGGAAAACTGAAGACTCCTATTTATGATTAACTAGTTATCCGTTTTGAGTAATTATCCAATTACTTAATTGGATAATTATCCAGTTTTATGTTACCCAATTGTATAGTTACCCGTTTATACAATTAGGATCCTAGAAATATAAGGAACCTTGAGACATAGGGTCACTACAATCTATGAAAAGGGGGCTCTATGTTCCGAGAAAATCATAACCAATTCTGGGCAGAAACAAGTCGCAGAAAATAGAAGTCAGAGCAAATACACGTCTAGAGTATTCCAAACTTTGGGTAGTCTAAGTCGTTTGTATTCTTCAATAGCTTTCAGTCTTTCCGATCTCCAAACAAGATTGTAACCTTGAGTGTTCATTATTATTCATAAAATAGTGAGAAAACAGTGGACGTAGGCTCATCTTTTTCGGGGCTGAACCACTATAAATCCCTCTCTCCTTATTTGCTTTGATTACTGCTTCAATTCACACAAGCCACATCTCTTAATTATTTATAAATTTATTGTTGATAAAACCTCCATCAACAATTGGCGCTAGAAGGAGGGCTATTCCGGCAGAAATCTTTGTCAAATTCCACCCTTTCGATAATGGCAAATACCAGAAACACCACCAGAGCCGCCGGGACTAGCCAAAATCAACCTCAGAGTACTGCTGCTACACAGGCAGACCCCGCTCCAGAACAGCCTACTATGACGGCAACAGAGGACCTATCTCGAAGACAGGATCGCATGGAGGAAACGCTCGTGAACCTCCAGCAAGTCACTAACCAGATCAACGACACTCTGCGACGACTTGCTGAAGGGCAGATGGTGACTCCACCACAACATGAACGTCCCAAAGAACGTCCTGCTCAATTACCTGCGAAGGGAATACAGATTCTCGAGACGAGAAGACGCGACCAGCCAAGAACTCAGCAGGAGCATCGTGAAGAACGTACCTCCAAAGGAAAAGGCAAGGTTGCAAACTTACCTCTAGAGTCTCGAACGGAGAGTTCGAGTACGAACCGAGGTTGTACACAGCCCTCCCGCAAATCCAATAACGACCAGGATCGCTTGAGCAGCAAACAAAGACGATCCTCGAGAAGTGTCTTCGAAAGAATCAGCAGGGAGTCAAGACAAGATCCCGCTGACCTAAGGCAGTACTTGGAGCGACGACGTGATCATGATCAATCTGTATCGCATCATAGCGACCACAGCCGGTCTCGTCGCACTATGCCACTGGATTCCTCTCATAGGACACAGGAGACCCTACCAGACCAGCCCGCTGCGAAACAAGATAACGAACGAAGGTCGCTCATACCACCAGCAAGGAATGATGCTTTCCCTCTGAACATCGACGTTCACAATTTACGGATCGCATTAGATACACTTGCTGGCTGGGATGACGAGCTCGCTGATGGGTATCGCCAGTCGCCATTTAGCGAGGAAGTTCGAGCTGCAGCCCTTCCCACCGGATTCAGACTTCCCACAATCAATACTTTTGATGGAAAGACTGATCCGCAGGATCACATGGATCACTTCAGCGACCTGATGGAGCTTCATCGGGTTAATGATCATGCTCGCTGCAGATGTTTCGCTGTAACCCTCTCCGGAGCGGCAAAGAAGTGGTTCCGAGGACTCAAACCCGGTTCGATTTCATCCTGGCAACAACTGCAGACGGCGTTCTTAAGGCAATTTCAGGCCGCAAAGAACTTCACTGTTCCGCTTGTCAGTTTATCTGCAATCCGACAAGGTCCAGAGGAGACTTTACGATCTTATCTCAACCGATTCACCACAGAGTTAGCAAAGGTCAACAACCCCCCTGAAGGAGGAGTTCTTACTCTTATGATGGCAGGGGTGCGACCAGAAACAAAGCTCTGGGAGGAATTGCTCGAGAGAGAATGTAGAACTCTCGAAGACTTCTACCGAAGAGTTGGTCGACATCTAAGGTTAGAATCTTCCCGTGAGAACCTTCAAAAGACCAAAAAAGGAGGAAAGACTGATGCGGCAAAGGTTGCGGTCGTCACCGACAACAACGGCAGTAAGAAGAACAAGAGGAACAGTGACCAGGCCAATGAGAACCAGCCTAGGCAAAAAAGGCAGGAGACTTCAAAGGCTCCCATGAGGTTCGCCAACCACACCGAGTTAAACGCTCCCACAGATCATATCTATGCGGTCACAAACCAACAGGAGCGATACTGTCAACCGGGACCGATGAAGCGAGACAGGGCCAAGCGCGATCCCAACAAGTTCTGTCGGTATCATAATGATATTGGACATGATACTAATGATTGCTTCGCCCTGAAGGATGAAATTGAGAGGCTAATTCGAGAGGGACGATTGCGATAATATACCAAACAGAGTGAGGCAAGGCAAGAAGAAGACCAACAGCGACCTCCAGAAATCCACCGTGAGGTGCGAACTATTTTCGGAGGGCCGCACGTTGGAGGGGATTCCAAGCGGGCACAGGATAGATACGCACGAGAAGCTCGGCAGCAGCCGTTGACCAACGTTATGCACCTTGACCAGCGACCACGCAAGCTCCAGCGAGTGCCGGAGATGGATATTACCTTTACAGAGCAAGATGCGAGGGAAGTCCATTATCCACATAACGACGCACTGGTCATAAAAATCAACTGTGGAAGCACGCAGTTGTGGCGAGTGTTGGTCGACAACGGAAGTGCTGTAGACATCCTGTACTTCGACGCCTTCAAGAAGATGGGACTAAGTGAGAGCAACCTGAAGCCCGCCATCGCTCCGCTCTACGGTTTTACGGGAGACAGCTTAATGCCTATGGGCATGATCGAACTAATGGTCAGCGTTGGGACCTTCCCGAGGGTTTCAACAGTAATGACCCAGTTTTTAGTCGTAGACTGCCCATCTGCCTTTAATGCTGTCCTGGGAAGACCTACATTAAGGGAACTTCGAGCTGTGACCTCGATCTATCATCTAACGATGAAGTTCCCAACCCAACATGGCGTAGGCGAGATGCGAGGAAACCAGTACGATGCGAGGACTTGCTACAACAACTCGCTGAAGCTCGCAGCAAAAGACGCGATGTCCCGCACAATGATGGTTCACCTGCCAGCGGTAGCGGATGAAGCGTCAATCGTGGCTGCGGATCAAGCGTCAATCGTGGCTGCAGATGAAGCGTCAGTCGTAGTAGCGGATCAAGCGTCAGTCGTGGTTGCAGATGAAGCGTCAATCGCGGTAGCGGCTCAAGCGTCAATCGTGGTTGCGGATGAAGCGCCAGTCGAAACGACCAGTGAAGACTTCGATCCTCGAGAAATCGACGAAGTCAAAAACAGAATGATGTGTTGATGAGAGTTGAACTCGATCTTTTAGAAGAACGGCGTGAACAATCTCAGCTTCGAATTGCATCATACCAACGCCGAACTGCTCGATATTATAATTCCAGAGTAAAGGGTCGATATTTTGAAGTTGGAGATCTCGTCCTTCGACGTGTCCTACCCAATAATAAAGAGCATGGCGCTGGTGTATTTTGTGACATCCCCCGATCCCACATGCGTACGTAAGGATATTCGTAAAAATATTTAGTGAGATGGGGAGACGCCACTCGACTTAGAACTGATAAAATCGGGGAAAATTAAAACATTTTAAACTTTATGGGATAAAATGGGAAATTTCACTCATAATTATACGTAGTCTAATTTATACATATATAGGTACTCACGAAGTGGACCTCTCATAAAAATATACATAATGTACACACACACACAAAATAGGTACAAAATTGTCTCTCAGGAAACCACAGCGTCAAAATGCCCATATACACAAGCCGCGGTCAGAAAGTCAGCGCTCCTCCTCCAAACTCATATATGAGCAGTATCATCTACAATGTAAGAATATTAATAAGTATAAAACTCAGTAAATAACGTATGTAGATGCAGAGTGCACATGACAGAAAACAGATAATCATATGATTGGGATCCCTGTGTATATTGTATTGCCTGACAAGACCGTGAATCGCATACTGAGCCACTCAGAGAGCATATAACGTATCATGAGCAATATGGAGGTCTCGAGCCCCAGAAAATCCCCTCTGTGTACAGCAGAGGTCCACCCCATACCGCCGTCAGAGTGTTCCCGAAGGAACCATATTGTCCCCGAAAGGACCAAAGTGTTCCCGAAGGAACCAGAGTGTCCCCGAAGGAACCATATCACATATCTGGGCGCTGGCCCGCCACACCCTATTCACCAATACTCGTCAGGCAATATAAATACACCACATGTTCATGTCTCATACAAGCTGAATGATAAATGCATATGT
>JXTB01000122.1:479520-499571 GCA_002914805.1 Parasponia andersonii
GAATGATGTATGCGACCTCTCCCGTGATGGTTGTATGCGACCTCTTCCGTAGGTTTTGTGCGATCTTCTCCGTATAGTTTGCCTTAACAAACAAGAAACCTATAAGAAGAGGGAAACACGCAAATACAATAAAGGAAACCTACAAGAAGAGGTAAGCAAGTAAATGCTGTGGAAGAAGCCTACAAGGAATGGAAAACTGAAGACTCCTATTTATGATTAACTAGTTATCCGTTTTGAGTAATTATCCAATTACTTAATTGGATAATTATCCAGTTTTATGTTACCCAATTGTATAGTTACCCGTTTATACAATTAGGATCCTAGAAATATAAGGAACCTTGGGACATAGGGTCACTACAATCTATGAAAAGGGGGCTCTATGTTCCGAGAAAATCATAACCAATTCTGGGCAGAAACAAGTCACAGAAAATAGAAGTCAGAGCAAATACACGTCTAGAGTATTCCAAACTTTGGGTAGTCTAAGTCGTTTGTATTCTTTAATAGCTTTCAGTCTTTCCGATCTCCGAACAAGATTGTAACCTTGAGTGTTCATTATTATTCATAAAATAGTGAGAAAACAGTGGACGTAGGCTCATCTTTTTCGGGGCTGAACCACTATAAATCCCTCTCTCCTTATTTGCTTTGATTACTGCTTCAATTCACACAAGCCACATCTCTTAATTATTTATAAATTTATTGTTGATAAAACCTCCATCAACATAATCTTTATTGCAATTTTAAGTTTTAGTATTTAGTCAACAATTGTGCTTTCAATGACATTGTTATATTTTAAATTTTTTTAGCATATTCTATCTTTCGCATCTCTAATGGCATGCAATGTAATATGTGCCAAAAATTGATCTCTAATAGTATTAAATTTAACATAAATTTTAATGTGTTCAATTTTCATTTCAAATATAACATAAAAAATAAAACATGCTAAAATTTTACATTTAGTATAAATTTTAATTTGCAATATTGCCATGAAATGATTAGGTGGAGAGTAGTTTGATGATATAATAATGATTAATAATATGATGAAAACACTTTTTATAATTAATACTAATATTTAAATACAAATAGTATTTATTCTAGTACGATAGCATTGGAGCAAAAATGGAAAAGTGTATACTAAATTTACATGATATGCTAAGTTTAGAATTGAAACATCTCTTTGGTATGAATGCATTGAAGATGGTCTGATACAAAGAATACAATATGCTAAAATTTAGCATAAGGTCTAAAATTACAATATTCAGGTCTAAAATTACAATATTCTCATACAATGATTTATGATTAAGTGGATGGTAGTTAGATAGCATAATACCAATAATAATAATAAATCATATAATGAAAACACTTTTAGTGAAAAAAAAAAAAATACTAATAATTAAATATGGTTGCCAATTCAGTAAGTATTTTTTTTTACCTACGTGAAGATTTTTTTTTTATAGTCTTAGAATCATCATTTAAAGGTAATCCAATGATTATGACAAGTTACATGAAAAGACATGCATTATTAATGTTATTTTTCTATTTTAAATTTTATTATAAAAAATATGCATGATAAATTTTTATTAGTCAAAATGATACCTATATATAAGTAAAAAAAATACCTACTAAATTAGTGCCCATTAAATATAATTAACATTTATTTTAGCATAATATCATTAAGGCAAAAAAAAAATAGTGTTAAATTTAACATATCATGTCACGTACTCTATTTAGAGACGGTTTAACGAATGTAAATTTTAAAAGATATATATATATTATATATATATATATAGCGCTATAAAGTGGAATAGGTCTAGCAAGTCACACTTCTTAAAATCTTGGTTCACTTTCGAAAGAAATTATGGTTGCAAGGGCACTGAGAGTGTTAAGGTGACAGTTAGTTAGGGTAGAGATTCAAGCCAGCGGCTTTGGTGATGGCGAGCAAAGTATAGTTTGGAAGAAGACTTTTTTTATTGTCGTTGTCAGCTGCAATGTTTGCGGTGGTCACACTCATTCTATGAGGCACTCTTCTTGTTTGTTGTCCTTTATTTTTTCTCATCGCTAGGACTTTCTCAAAGTGAATAGTGGTTTACTTTTTTTTTTTAGTTGGAAAATTTTTGTTACCATTTTGTAGTCTTTTGGTTGGTAAATAATTATATAACGTATACTATTGCGTTTGTTGTGTTTTGGGTTCATTGTTGTATACAAACTCTAAATATTAACACGTACTTCAAATTTTGTAATAAATGTTCATGTGTAAAGGCCTATCGAAAACGGGCACGTATGTCCTAATCCCTTGAATAAGTTGTAATTTGTGAAAATTTTGGTTCTAAATTTTATTTTTAATGAATATTTTAAATATAAATTGCACAAGGAAACACATCAGAAATCAAAGAAATATTGAATGCTCAGTTACAACTTGACGAGGCTGAAATATACACTCATTTGATTAGAAGGCCAGTGATCACAGGAGTTACCACAAAAGTCTCCCGAAAGCTTATATTATATAGGTAGACTTACAAGATGCTTAAGTGACGAAAAGTGTGGATGAATTGATTAAAGGGATGAAGTGTTGATAAAGAATGAACACTCTTTATTTCACTCGTTAGAATCCTCGTTAAGTATGGATATACCACCTTTTAATACTTGTATCCTCTTTCTCTATTTTTTGAAGAGTTTAATAATGCTTTCCCCTCGTAGCAGAGGAAAAAAAATTCCCTCTCTTTTTCTTTTATCTTTTTTATTTTATTTTTATTAGTATTTTTATTTTATTTATGTATTTATCATTCAAATCGGTACAATTTATGATTCAGATTTAAAAAGTCTTTTTACTAGCACAGATTAGATTTTACAGAATCTATTTTAATAAATCAATCATAAGTGTCAATTTAGATAATAAAGAGTTGAAATGAGCTATTGAAAAATTCTAAAACATTGTTGGCAGTTTTTCTCCAAGATCAACTTTATTCTCAATTTTTTTTTTTTGGTTTCCAAGTAATGAATTGATTTACTATTTTTTTATTATAATGAGTTCTATGTAACCTGACTTGTTATTATAGCTTTTATTTGAATTCAATAAAATTATTTTCTTAAAAAAAACCTTAATAATTATCTATTAAATGATATTTATTATTCAAAATCAAGTAATAAATCAAATTGCAATACTTACAGTCTCACTAATCAATTGCCAAATCTTAAAAAAAAAAAAAAACTAGGAAGATTGAGATAGAACTATCCTTAATTTGTATTATTATTGGGATTTTTTTTTTTATATAATATATCCTGAATGTTGAATACCCATCTAGACAGATAAATATTTAAGATTTATTCTTAAATCCAACCCTCCTTAAGTTGGATGATTGAAATCTATCTTCCCCAAGAAGGAGGACTCAGACTTATACATCCTTCGGACAGCATAATAAAGCATATTTGAGGTGACTTGGTACATTCCAACTAAAAATTACAATTAACCTATATTCTACAAGTTGAAATCAATCCCATATATACATGCAACACCAAATTGAGAACAACAAAATTTGAAAAAGAATGCAATTTATAAGGCTAGCAAATGCTCAATGGTAGCTTCAAATTTCAAGCTTTGACCGTTGCAAAAACTTCACAAATTCAAATATATTAAACTATAACTAAATTTCAAATTCTCAAATTGAATCCAATATAAGCGTAGGGTTGAATGTAAGAAAACACGATAATTACATAACTAAAACGATAAATGCAACTTGTAACAATGAAACGCCAATATATTGACCTAGATCTTCGTTAGTAATGCTAAGTACATGTACATGTACATAGTTTTAGAATTATACTACAAATAAAGACGTGACGTTGTGTGTAATGCTCGAATACAACTCAAGTGTATTTTCAATGACATTTTACTTAACAAGATTCGTAACGAAAAAGAATTACTATAATGGGAAAAATGTTTGAGGATGAATAATAAAGACATATTGAGTTCATTATTGATCCCAATTTTACTATCTTAAGAATTTTTCCCATTAAAATTTGCGTCCTAAATGTGCAATTAACACGCGAATAGATGAAAAAAAAAAGAATATATATA
This sequence comes from Parasponia andersonii, assembly GCA_002914805.1. Taxonomy (NCBI): domain Eukaryota; kingdom Viridiplantae; phylum Streptophyta; class Magnoliopsida; order Rosales; family Cannabaceae; genus Trema; species Trema andersonii. The sequence continues at coordinate 483,593 of JXTB01000122.1, forward strand.
TTATTTTTATTTCCTTTATAGCTCGTTACGGATTAAAGAGATGATAGATTAACAAGATGTTGTTGGTTGTTTATAAAATATGCTCAAATAAAATTGAAGTATATTATTGACTGTTAATTTATTTAACAGGTTAATTGATAATCATGTTGCTTAGTAGGTCTAGTACTGTGTTCTCTACTGTTCTCTCACAACAGTTGAGTGGTGTTGACGGAGGTTTTGTCAACAATAAATTTAGGAAAATTGCAAGATGTGGCTTGTGTGTGAAAAATATTAATTAACTAAAGCAAACAAAAAGACAAGAATTTTTTAGTGGTTCAACCCTAAAAAAGATGACCTTACGTCCACTGTTTTTCACTATTTTCTGGAGAATTATAAGAACTCAAAATTACAATGTCTTATCTGAAAAGAAGAAGCAAGAGTTTTAAAAAGGTTCTCCCAAAAATTCCTCAGCCTCTCCAGATCAGAAAAAGTCCAAAATCCCTAACTGAAACATTAAACTCCCTTTATATAGATGAGAATAGCTCAATCTTTCCCAATTGTGAGAATGGGTAACTGTATAATCGGGCAATATAATTTGAGTAACAATATAACTAGGTAATCACTTAAATGAGATAACTGGTCGATCTTTAAGGAGAAATTTTTGTTTCCCTTTCTTTGTAGGATACCCGTTTAACGAAGCGTAGACTAGTCTCATTTTCATTCTGGTCGCACTTAACTCTTTCGGAAGATGTTGCACTAATTTATACGGTGGAAGTCGCACGTAACTCTTTCGAAAGAGGTCACACTAACTTACTCATGCGACTTGACACACACTTGGTCAACTTTTCCCTTCATGGTATTGACCAACATACAGGATTTTAGATCGCACAACAATTGGCATTCTCAAACGCAATACTTGATGATATTCAATCTCAATAATATAATGGACTATAATTATCATATCATTGCCCTCAACTTCATATGTTTTGAGTAAAATCATATTAAACTCTAAATCACGTGTAACTTTATTACAATAAACAGTTACATAATTAAAAAGAAAAGAACCACGTATGGTGGGCGCACGCGCGTGCATATATATATATATATATATTATGCATATGTATCAATTTGGCTAATGAAAATTTAGCATGTATATTTTTTTATTGTAAAAAGTAAGAGAGAGAAAGAGCATTAATGATGCACGTTTTTTTATACACTTCATTATAACCATTGGATCACTATTAGATGGTGATCCAACGCCTAAAAAAAAAATACTTACCTATAAGTAAAAGAAAAAAAATAACTATTGGATTGGGAACCTATATATATATAGAATTGGGAACCTTCCCAAAAATGGAAAGAGATCTGAAAATCCATGAAAGCTCAAATGATGTGGATTACACAACCTATACAGCCAACTCACCAAACATATTACATAACCTATACAGCCAACTCACCAAACATATTACATAAGGTGAACCATCATTACAATACTCCTTTTTTCCTTTTTTTTTTTTCATTAATTAAAAAGGAAAGAAAGAAAGGTCTTGGTCTGTACCTTTGGCATAATAACAAATAGCATTCTTCGCGTTAAAAATGTATTATTTTCAACCTTTATCAGAGATTATAGTTGAAAGATATCTTTAATTTTATTTATATTTATTTTATTATTATTTTTTTTTTGATACAATAGTTGAAAGATTTTTTGATCACTGGGATTGTGGACCTTTTCCTCGTAAAATAGTGATATAGACGTTATAGCTTATGAAGAAAGCGATATGCCAGCAAATTTTTCCGGGCCTTGCTTTCTCCCAATGGAAGTTTGGCACTTACACCTAGTTTTTTTTTATTTGATTTTTTTGAAGGAAAATTTTATTTATTTATTTTTAAATATCTGTTCTTTTTCTGAATTTATTTATTTTTTTAATATTCGTTATTTTAGTCAATTATTTTTTATTAAGCTTTAAGTTTGAATTAATTTATATGTATACATAGTTTAATCTCAAATAGTATTTCGATATATTCAACAGTCAAAAGAGTGCTCGGTAGAAAGAGAACATGAATTTGTCGCAATTTTTTGAATCTGAATGAGAATATTGGTAATACAAAAAAAAAAAGAATAAATTAAATTTTAAAAAATCAAAATTGAAAGTATAGTTATGTAATTATTTGATTCAATTAGGACAACCTTGACATAAAAAAATTTATAGATTTTGGAGTTACATAATAGCCCCGATTTGTTTCACAAGTCGCCAACACGAAAAGTATTTTATATTTTAGAAACAAAACGGTGCAATCACTTTTTCCTATTTCATCCAAATTTTTTTAATCTGAAAAACATGTGTACATAACAAGTAGGTTTCTTGATTAGAAAAAAATTAAAAATACAATTTAGCCTCAATTAATTTAGAATTTTTGAGAATACGTGAGATAGAAGGAGTTCAAATTCTATTTAATATAAATTTTGTAATAAAAATTAAAAACAAAGAACCCGTATCAATGAGAGGCATTGTCACACTCACAAGTCACAAATGTTTTTATAGCACTAATTTGAAAGGTGTCATATTCACAAAAAAAAGAAAGACGATGATGATATTCAAAATTCAAACGGCTCCAAGGCAAAGTTCATTTAAAGAAGAAGAGCATAAAACGTGACGTTACACATGTCCAGAAGAAGCAAAGCTAGAATTGTCTTGGCCGACAGCACTAAATTCCATCACCTGTTTAGTACGACACAGGATAAAGTTAAAATAAGAGACTCCCACCAAAAAGAATTACAAAATTTCAAAGTTAACAAACCAACAAATAATTAAAATAAAGCACTACCCTAATGTAGTTTGAACAATATTTTTTTTAAAAAAAAAAAACCCTTTTGCTAACCGTTTTCGGCCATTTATTACTACCTCTTTTCCATTGATTCTTTTTTTTTTTTTTGGGGTGGTAGAATCCAATGAATAATTAGTTAACGTATAAGTATAATTAAAAAAAAGTATATAGAAGTTATTATTCGTGGGTTTGACTAAAAGTTTTGCGGGCATGTGTGAGACTAAACAAACTCGAATTTATATTTTAAAACAAATTGGCAAGACAATGGAGGTATACATCGACGATATGCTGGTCAAGTCGGAGAAGGCTGAAGATCACATTAAACACCTTGAGGAGATGTTCAAAATCCTCCAGAGATACCAGATGAAGCTGAATCCCCAGAAGTGCGCATTTGGAGTGGGATCTGGAAAATTTCTGGGATTTATGGTCAACCAGCGAGGGATCGAAGCAAATCCTCAGAAAATACAAGCGTTGATTGATATGCAGTCTCCTCGTAAACCCAAAGATGTGCAAAGCCTAGCAGGAAGAGTAGCTGCTCTCAGTCGATTTGTATCCAGATCAACCGATAAATGCCAACCTTTCTTTGAGGTGTTGAAGGGATCAAAAAGGTTCGAGTGGACGGAGAAGTGCGAGCAGGCGTTCCAAGAGTTGAAAAAACACTTGGGATCCCCTCCACTCTTATCAAAACCAAATCCGGAAGAAGAACTATACTTATATCTCGCTGTTTCTAAGTATGCGACGAGTGACGCATTGATTCGCGAGGAGTCAAAAATTCAGCGACCTGTGTATTATGTGAGTAAGAGATTGCTCGACGCCGAAACCAGGTACCCGGAGATGGAAAAATTAGCGCTGGCACTCGTCGTCGCATCAAGAAAGCTTCGACCTTACTTCCATGCTCATTCTATTCGAGTTTTCATGAATTTCCCGTTGAGACAGGTCTTACAGAAACCTGAGACGTCAGGGCTAGGCTCTCATATCGATTAACGTGGAAAATTCAGTATATGTGATTCTACTTTAAAATATATTTTTTAATCTACTTATAAATTTTGAAACCAAACCAAACCCAACGAGAAAGTAGCGACTTTGTAAAGTCCTTAATGAAGAGTAGCTACTAATAGCTAGACTTGAATCAATCATGGCCATCATATGCATAGGCCGTACAATTTAATTAAAATTGGCCAACTACAAGGTAAGGCAAAATTGAAAAATGGCTCATTATTTAGGAATTGCACAAATTAATGAGTTAATAAACTTTAATAAAAATGTTATCCACACCACCGACAACATCTAAAGAACAAACCTACTCTTCAGTAGTGTGAGTTGTTGCTTTTATTTATTTAAATACTTTTTCCTAGAATAAAAAAATACTGAAATTCACTTTTTAATATTAATAGCTTGACTTAGGAACCAATAATTCCAATATAATAAACATTAAAAAATGTTCAAATCGTTACAAAAACAATTGCGATTCATTCTTCATAGCTTAAAGTGACACCGAAGTTGGAGACAAAATTATGCATATAATACAAATAACTATGCATTAATTTAACATGTTTTAGCTTTCGACATAATGCTTTAATTAATCTTCGGCCAACTGTCCTAATGTAACACTGCCTCTCACGACGGCCATCACAAAATAAAAAAAATTCCAAACTTTAGAAAATGGCGAACAATGTAAATATAAATATATACAAGGGTATTTTCGGTAATACGGGTCTATAAATAAACGTAAAAATCTAACTTATCTTCTTCTCTGTTGTGTCCTCTGGGTTTCACAGCCAAGCAGATAAAAGGTACTCTCTCTCTCTCTCTGATCCCCAAATCTAGGTCTCTTTAATCGGACTATCCACAAAATTATCGGACCTAAAATTTTGTCTCCAAGGTTGTCACTGAACCTGGTCTTTGCTTATTCGCCGTCTGCCGTCTTTTCTGGTAATTACTTTATCGTATTTTGCGAACTTTGTTCTTTTTAACTTTAGATTTCTATGTTTTTAGTTTCTGAAAAATGCATGGTTTGGATCTTCGATTTTGTTTATGTTTTTCTTGTTTTGGGGATCCTTTAAGCTGATTTGTTCATTTTTAGGATCAGATTTCGATTTAGATCCTGCTTTGTAAACTGGGTTGACTTTATAGTTATACTCTCTCACAGATGTATTTTTTAAAATTTTTATTTTATTTTAAATCTGTTTCGTTGGTCGAAAAATGGAGGAAAGGAATCCATATTGGAAATATTTTTGTGGGTTTTGTTAATTGTGCGATTTCCTTTAATGGGTTGAAACTTGAAGCGGGAAAAGGTTAAATTTTGGAGAAGACTTGAATTTTATTCTGTTTGTTTGATTTCGAAACGTAGAATTAGAAAATATGAACTGGGCCGGCCATCTCATTCTTATTTTGTTTAATATGGACTTTGTATTACTTAAATTGTTACTTTAATTAAAGGCTATGTGTTGTTTTTTTTTTTTTTTCTTGCAAGGTCAGTAAATTTCACAAGATGGAGAACATGCAAAGCTTTTGGCAACTAGGAGATCAGCTGCGAGGGCAATCAAAAGTCTCAGAGGATAACCAGTGGTTGATGGTTGCTTCTAAATTAGCTGAACAGACGAGGTTAAAGGGCGAGCGCATGAATAACCTTGATCTCTCAAAGGGTCCTGCTGAAGCAAGGCCAATGGACAAATTTGGGTTCCAGGAAGATAACAAATGTGAAATCCTCAACTTTAACTCGCTGAGCATGGACTCCAAGATGACTGAAAACGTGAACAAGAATTCCTTGAGAAATGGTATGTACAACATGAACGCAGTCTACCCGAAAAGCAACCCCAACATTGTGGGGAATATGACCATTAACAAGTATAGTGTCAATAACCTGAGCCACAAGGNCGGTGAAAATTGCAACAATGTAGCTGACAAAAGGTTCAAGACCTTGCCGGCAACAGAGACACTCCCGCGAAATGAGGTGCTTGGAGGATACATCTTCGTTTGCAACAATGACACAATGCAGGAAGATTTGAAGCGGCAGTTATTTGGTACTTTTGTTTTTTTTTTTTTTCCCTAATAATTTTGTTTCTCTAATATCTTTTTAAGCTAAGATCTTGGGCATATATTTTTGAATTTGTTGATCAATATTTTTTCTTTTCATATTTGCATGCTGAGAAGAATACGAGTTGTTTGAAGGGAGCTGTATGTTAAGGCTAATGCATAGATAGGGATTAGGAATATCATATTCGGTCATTTAATGGTTAAGGATCATATATAGGAATGTATTACTGTTGGATGGTTCATGGAAGTGGAACATGGACAGTTTGAATTTAGTATGGATTTACCTGCTACTTGAGCTGGAGATTCTCTGTAACTGTACAAGTTATTTTCCTTGAAGATACTAATAAATAATCAATGATTTTGTATTGATTATTGTTTTCCTTTGATAGGTTTACCTCCAAGATATAGGGATTCTGTTCGGGCCATAACACCGGGCTTACCACTGTTTCTCTACAACTATACTACTCACCAGTTGCATGGGATTTTCGAGGTTTGTTCTCTTAACTACTAATAAATTTCATTTCATACGATAGTTTGTGCATCCAAAGTAATCAAAATATCATGTTACTTTGGCATGTAAAATAGCTGCAATTTACCATGTAGCTGTTTTGTTTGCCAGTTTGGAAGGAAATTCCCCTCTTCTATAAGGAGAAGAATGTATTAAGTCTTATACGTGTTCTGTTGTTAAGTACATGGCTTCCCGTGAATCTCTCTTTTATTAGTTTTTATTTTCTCTTATTAGCTTGTGCACCTTGAATGTTCTTTTACAGGCAGTAAGTTTTGGTGGTTCAAACATTGAACCAACTGCCTGGGAAGATAAGAAGTGCAAAGGCGAGTCAAGGTTTCCTGCTCAGGTAAGCTTGTTTTGAGAAATTGCTAAAAATAATTTAATTGGAATATTTGGGAGATGAGTCAGATGATGCATCTGAATATTTTTTTCTTCTATTTCATAATAGGTAAGGATCCGTGTTAGAAAAGTATGCAAGGCATTGGAAGAAGATGCATTTAGGCCGGTCTTACATCACTATGATGGTCCCAAGTTTCGCCTTGAGCTCTCTGTTCCTGAGGTACGATGGGTTATCATTACATCGATTTTCCTTGTTAATTTTCAATTTCATTTTGATAGGGATCTATTGCTTTATCCATGGTTTGTAATCTGCTGAGATGGTTAAAATCATTTTTAGTTTTTCCCATGTCTTTTGGTTCCATCTATGTTAACAGTGTTGTTAACTCTTGATGATTCTGCAGACTTTGGATCTATTGGACCTATGCGAGCAAGCGGGCTCTGTAGCAAGCTAAACGTTGGCAGAAATTTGTCAACTTAGTAGGTTTTGTGGTACATCATGCCAGTTGTGTGCTTTCCGCAGATTTTCCATACAGCGCAAGCTTTTTGGGGGGGGTGGGGGTGAAGTCTGGTAGAGCAAATCTTGTTAAGTAGGTTTAATGCGAGTGAGCCTGGTGAATAATTACTCGTTTCTGAGAGTCTTCTAAGACACTTGTGTAAGTTTGTGTAACAGTTGAGAGCATGGTTACTATAAAATAACAAGCAGCAACATGTACAAGATAAATGATAGCTGTGTGACCTCTAAAGTTTGAAGGTCAAAGGCCTTGACGTGTTTGTAAACCCGAGTCCTGAAATGGTTATCTATAATTTTATGTCATTATTGTTAATCTGGTTGGGACATATAACGCCTAGATCAGCTGCTCTCACTTATAGTTCATTTTATTTCGGTCTCCTTATTTGGATTATCAGACGCTCTTGTTTGTTCCCCTCAATACTAAATGATACTTATTATGTGCTTTAATGGTTATTTGCATCGTGGGGTGAAATTTTTGCTCGTCTCGTACGAGGCAAAATGTTGACATGTTATTTCGGGCAACGACAAGGCAAAAATAGAGATCTGTGGTTTTATTATCCACGCCTGGGGCTACTGAGATCGGGGTGTTTGTTTCAACTAGACCCATCCTTCATAAAGTGTTTGACCCCAAACGTATTGATCCAAATTCGACATGTAATCCGTTTTGAGGGAAGAATTCTTAGCCTAAATCCAAGTTGTGACTCGCCAACGATGTGGAGTCATCTTTCGAACTTATTTCTTCGTATTACTCTTGGTCAAATTTAGAATAAATAAAATGAAAAAATATAGACCAGTCTCAATGACAATGTGGCTTCGCTAATACCAGAAAAATATGGAATGATAGATCCTATTGAATCCAAAAAGCAAAACTTATGCCTAGCGAAAAATGTGAAAGTGATGAAACGGTCAATATGAAAGTGATGAAACGGTCAATATAAGGAGCTGTTTTATTCAGAACTTCAGCCTCACAGAGTCGAAGTGTCCTTGAGTTGTAGCGCTACTTCGAGGCTAGCGAGAGACTTCCTTGTCCTACTTAGAAGATAAACTGCAACCGTCTGTCCATGTCACAGATGGAGGAACAAATTTTTGTCTGCACATGCCTTAAAAGAAAACAATAAGTTAAATAGATAAGTACAATCTTCGCCTTGCTCGTATAGATTCTTTTTCCAACCATGAGCAGTAATTGGGCCCATAACATGCAAAACACTACGAGCTTTAACTATTATGAAAACTGAATCCACTATTCAAATACCAAGGCAAATTACATTAAGTGCACCATGCACTTGCTTATACAAATAAGCAAAAAAGAAAAAAGTACTAGAAACCAATTAACCACTGGATGACACAAAACTCTAAACAAGTTCAAACAAAAGCAACAAAACAAACTAAATGAAAGTGTAGCACCCGACTGATTAAACCTAAACAAAACAAGCAAATTGAAGCTAATAACAAAACATAATCACAGTCCCAAGTCAAGTCAAGTCAAGTCAAGTCAATGTCTAAAACCCTGCCTTTTGCATAGTCGAGCTAATTAAACCGCAGGGCCAGGGGTGTATTTTCCATTGTTCATGAACTGAAAGACGTCATTGTTGTTGGGGGTAGTAATACTTCACATCCCCTTGACTAGAAGTGTACATTTGACCACCATGACTGGATGAACTAGCCATCGCTTCAGCTGGCCGAGTCTGCCTGGAGACCGGCTCAATGGTCGGACAATACAGCCACTCAGGGTCCGAAGTACCTGCCAGCAATGGCAGTAGAGGCTGGTTCACATGATAAGTCGATGGCTGCTGCAGCGCTAGCGTCATAGGATTGTTGTTGGAGATCAACATCATTCCACTCTGATCACTTTGCTGCATTATCCCAGATTCCAACAGAGGAGGACCATTGAACACATCACCATATCTCATAGCAAAATGATCACCAGCTGGTCCTTCTAGAGGAGCCCCATTAGAACTACTATAGCACTGAATACTATCATTGTGACGAGCGTGATCACCATATGTGTTAGTACGAGTACTGCTGTTACCAGCATAGTCATTAGAGTATAACAACACATTGAAGGAGCCTTTATAAGGATGATGATTCAAATCAAGCGACATCGTTTGCGAGGCCACGGGAAAGGGGTTATTGGAAGAGCTCGGCTGATCAATATTCCAAGGCTGTGGAGTAGTAGTATAGTAAGGAAAGTGGCCGTACATTTGTGACGTAGCCATGGCTTCATGATGGTGAGAAGAAGAATAATAATCCAAGCTAGGCTGCATATTCATTCGAGGTATGTCTTGTATATCAAATTGGTTATTATTATTGTTGTAATAATAAGTAGTACTCCTACGTCTCATCATCTGCTCCTCAACATGTTGAATTCTGTGATTCAAATGAGAATGAAGCTCAAAAACTTGGTTCTCAGATAGCTCAGCAATCTCATTATGATTGGTTTGGTCATGCAATTTCTGAGTCTCTGCCATAACTTTCTTTGTTCGTTCAGCGAAAAAGTCAGAGAGAGTTTGGAGTCTCTTGGGTGGAGGGTTGTTGGCCATGGCAGCCTCGTATGCGTCAATGATGGCCGCCACTTCATGATGCTCGTTTGGCCAAGTTATTATAGATGATGATGATGATGGTTCAACGACTTGATCCCCAGACTGATTGTTGTTGTTGTTGACATCGTTAATGACCAAACACACTTTAACATCGCAGAGTGTGCTCAACTCGTAAGCTTTCTTTATCAGACCAATTTTTCTCTTCTGAAATGTTCTCTTTCGAGCCTGCTCTTTTGGCATGAGTTTTAGTGGCAGTTTTCCACGACCCATCTTTTGATATGATCTACAAATGATAAGAGAAATCGAGTCTTATTAATTATGAGTCTTATTAATTATGCAAGTATATATATATATATATACTCGATTGGTGCCTGGTGCCTATATATAGGTATTTTTTTTCTACGAGTAGTATTTTTTTTTTAACGGTTAGATTACCGTCTAATGATGATCCAATGACTATAATAAAGTGCATGAAAAAACGTACATCATTAATGCTCTCTCTTNATATATATATATATATATATATATATATATATATATATATATCCAGGCCATAGTAAGGTAGAACCACTACATTGACAGGCTAAGTAACAAAAAATTGGAGGGGAGACAAAATAAAATTAGAACTGAACGTACTATGGTTAAGAAGAGAGGACATACAAAATGAAATTGGATATAACACAAATATAATCACTTTTTACTTGTTCCTTTAATACCACAGAACCCAACTTATTTATATTTTCACAGATCCAATATAATATTCATGTACGTAGGAAAATAGTAAATTAAAATATTTCTTCACAATATAGATAATTATGTAGAAAAGAAGTAAATTAAACTATTTCTTCCGATCAATTCTTCGAAAAAAATATATTGTCTTTTTCCTCAAAATCTTCCTTGTACATGAATCATCAAATTGAACTAGACTCATGCAATACAAATACGACTATGAATATCCTCTGAAATAATTAACATATCAATTGAAGTGTAACTAAACTGAGTTGTATAGAATCGAAGCTTTGATCAATTAAGTATAAACAGAAACAAATTCATAGAACACGAACTATATAACCAAAAACTTAAAGAAACATATCAAAGACGCTATATAGAAACATTAATATACATACAGTGAAAAGATCGCTGGCCAAGAACAATGTACAAGAAAACGAAGACTTGAAAGAGGGATAGATAGTACATAAGAAAGCTTAATTAGCCGCTTGACTAATGTAACAGTATTTATAAAGGTTTAATTAGTGTAAAAGGGAGAGTTGATTTCTATTACCATTACAATAAATTCGTCCTTTACAATTAATTCGGATATTTGATTTGATCTGATCTGTTTTCTTTCGTCATAATGAGGGGAAAAAAAAAAACTTGCCAAATTAAGAATCGTCATAGTCATCACCACTCTCTAATGTTTCCTTTTCTTAGCTATTGGTATCTTTTTGATATCACTATGTCCACTTACTCTTTTCTTTCCCTAATGTTCCGCTAAAATTAGTCTCTTATTTTTCACCAGTCCATAATAAACGCGAAATAGATTTAGAAGAAATAAATGAATTAAAACAATTATGAAATATATGAGGATGTAATGAAATGAAATTCAATTAAATTAAGAAGATACTAATAGCTCAAAGAAAGAAAAAATAGGAAAAGGTGATGACCAAGACAGATATTATTATTTTTGGCAGGTAAATTAATGTTTTGTTATCTTAAAAGAAATCAAATCACTGAACGCTAATGGTAACAATCAGCACATCAGGCATATATTCAACAAACGACAGACGTTGAACAAGAATAACATATTAATTAGGATTATCTCCTTGTCATAAAATAGGGTACTTATAAGCTGAGAAAATTCGATTGAAATTCAAATTTACTATCTCCAATTTATATGTCATTGACAATGTTATATTTGATACAAAAAAATAGCAAAATTTTTAATTTAGCACATTACTTTGTTTTTTTTCATTCCAATGCAATTCATAATGTTATCCTGAATGCTATTTTTAAAAGCTTTATATTGTTAACAAGTTAATTTTGTACTTGATTTAGAACTCAAAATTTTACTCACTATCAAGAGATAATTGAAGTTAATTTTGTACTAGATTTAGAACTGAAACTAATTGATTAAGCGTAACAAGAATATGATTCTTAATATTTGTGCTTCATACTAAATAACAAAAGATTCAATTAATTTGTCAATCAACCCAAATTTCCACATAAATATCTTGCTTTATACACGATTTGCAAAATTCCACATGACTTTCATTTTTACACAAGAGTAATGCTAGATAAAAATGTGGGACGATTTTCAACCAATAAATGCCAATGAAAAAAAAGAAGAGAAATTTATCTTCCTTGAACCTCAAAGATAGAAAAATACGAGTTACCACACATAGTTAAAAATTATCCTTAGTAAATTACAGGCATTAAATTGATTCCTTTTCCAACAGATAATACTTTTATGTAACATTTTCTCTAGTGTGTGCTAGCGAGTAGTGATTGTCCTTGAACAAGCAGCTAACTCCTAGAACATTTGTGCTGAATTGAAGTAAGCCAAGAGATCCATTCCCAACATTGCCATTCCATTTCCGACCAAGAGATCCATTTCCATTTTCATTATCAATATCAAACAGCTGTTGACACCAGAAACGTACGAATCTTTTGCAAAAGCTCGGCCTTTACAGAATCCGGAATGGAGGCTGCACAAGCAGAGACAACAGTTAGAAAAGGAAACCAGCAGACTTAATGGTAAGCCCTGTCCTAAGATTCGAAAGAAAAAAACGAAAAGATACACTGTCCCAAGTTGGAATAGTGGAAATAAATATAAAGCAAGATCCTAATTAACTGTCCTCCTAACTAGAGAAAAAGGAACAGAAGAGACACAAAAGAAAATCTAGTAATCAAGCTAACTTGACTATTAGACTAAGACATTTAGTTGAATTGTGTTAGTCTAAGGTTACTAGCTTAACATCTTTAAATTTTTCTCTTCCTTTTGAAGATAAGTATTGATGGAGATAAAACTGTTAAAACAAGATGTATAAACAAATTTTCCAGAGGTAAAAGAAGAAGAATCATAAGAACTTGCGCAGACAAACAATGACCAAAATTACCACCAAAAAAAAAGCTGTTAATCCACGTGGAAGTTAAAAAATAAAATCATAATTCTTACCTCTTCCCTTCGGGGTAATGACACGTACAAGGTCGTCCACAGTAAAATTATTCCTTCCTTTTTTCTTTATAAATTGCCTACACGGTTAAAAGAAAAAGTAACAGAGAGTATAATGATGGTAGTAATAAGAAGATCAAACAACCAATTGGTTTTTATATGGGAAAATTTTAACTACTGATTTTACTTTTCTAATCGTAAAAATTATTCAAATGTAAGAAGAAACAATGCATAAACTTACATAAACGAAACAAGCAGATTTCGAAATGAGTCATTACTGTAAGTTGTAGAGTCAAAACATGTATCATAACACAAGCATTTGACTACAAAGTAATCTCAGCTGGCAACATTCAAGGTTTAGGAGGTAAATACAATATTGGAATACTCCAGTAGCATTGCTCAAGCTATCTTATTCTTAATTACCCAATTTCTGTCTCAAGCTTCAGTGAGAATGATTTGAATCAATACACCACAAAAGCATTTTGCAGAACTTATATAAGACAACTTTCATAATAATACCAATGATCAGAGCTTCTTTAAAAGGGTAGTCAGCTGGCTAAATAGTGAAAACTTGATCTTTTCCCTTAATCTCATATAGAATAATGCAACCACTCATTGCTTTGTGTTCTATCTAGAGAAAGTCCTATTTCATTCAAGCAAATCTTTTATTTCCTATGGCTATTAACCTGGTGAGTCTACTGAGCAATGACTTCAGCTTGTTACTAGTCTCCAATCCTTGACACTTGCAAACTCCAATGTTTCCAGTTATTATCAAGAAGAACCAAAGTTTAAATAATCATCATCAAATTTTCCAATTGCACAACAGATTAACTCAAAAAATCAAATCTTAAGTCCTCCATTTATGAATTTGAAATTATAAAGCTTAAAAAATTAGAAATTAAAGTAAAGAACTTGGAATCACCTGCAAAGAGATTTCATTTCGTCTTTCCAACCACAATCTATAAGCCTTTCCCTCAGAAGCTCCATTAATCTCTCTTTCTCACCACTCTCAATCAACTGCACAAAATACCACCACAGCTCTTATATTAAGTCACAAACCAAAATCATATTTAAGAATTCAAAAAATAAGGGAATTAATTTGAAAATAAAATAAGCAAGAACCAACCTTTATATTGATAAGTTCTTGAAGCGTGGGTTCTTTTTCTCGGTTATCCACTACATCCGGTGTTGGAGGACGATTCACCGATTTCCTCCTTAAAAAGATGATATTTTTTTTTTTGGGGGGGGGGGGGGGGGTGTTATGAAAAGAGAGAATATAAAAATTATCAATTCCTAATGTATTGCATGTGATTTTCCCGGAAAATTTTTGAGCAAGTGTTTTCTCAGGAAACAAACAGAGGTGATTACATTACAATTACATCTTCCTAGTCCTAAATCTAATCTTGGGCTTGAGAAACTTACATGGTATATTCTCTACAGTTGCCGTGAAGTGGAAGCTCCAACTTCTCCTGGTTTTAGTCTTGAGTCCAACGGCGAGTGAGTGAGTTGAGCGGCGAGGAATCGTTCCCGAGGTGAAACAGAACAGAGATGATGTGAACTTTCTACAAGGAAGAAAACGAGATGGCGTTTATGCCACAAAAACGACAAGTCGCTTATTGTAACAAACGTCATGCCGTTCAGTTAAAACAAATTACATGTCGTTTGTACTACGGACGACATATTGCACGTGCATGAAATAAAACGGCATGCAGTTTCTTGTAAACACATGTCGTTAAACAAACGACACATTAGTGAATCATTAGGTATATNGTGAAATACGTTTATGTAGTTCATAGGTAATTGACGCTATTACTAACCGAAACATATACAATATTTTTCTTGTGGCAGTCACCAAGGAGGGATTGTTGTAGAGTTCTACCATCACATAGGAAGTCAACAATGTACTTATGGGTTGGAAGTTGTCGAGGAGGTGAGATTAGTGAATTGTAGCACCACTAGTACTAGATCATCAATTAAACATGTGTGTAGGACCAGTATTATTTTCTCTATGCTACTTCTTTTTTTTTTTTTTTTTTTTTTTTTTTTTATTTTTTATAAATAAAAAATTAGATGCTTTGAAAAAGCGGGTTGAAATTTATGATGCCCCGAAAGATTACGAAGGGACTGAAAATATGATAGATCAGTAGTTCCCCCGAAAGGATCTTCGAATTTATTTTTATCGAATAGATATAAAGTAGAATGTGCTCTATATATATATATATATATATATGGGGTAAGGAATTAAGCCAAAATTTGGATTATATTTTTAAAGCGAAATATTTATAATAAGGCTA
This sequence comes from Parasponia andersonii, assembly GCA_002914805.1. Classification (NCBI taxonomy): domain Eukaryota; kingdom Viridiplantae; phylum Streptophyta; class Magnoliopsida; order Rosales; family Cannabaceae; genus Trema; species Trema andersonii. Next base: position 498,798 of record JXTB01000122.1, read on the forward strand.
CAGTAAACCTAGACCATAAGATAAAAATGGGTTTACCAATCTGACACAAAGAAACATGACAGTCTTGGTTGGAGTATGTGAGGAAGTGGGTATGTATATATATATATATGCATTGGACATGGTAGCTATCGAAGCAAGCAAGGTACGAAAATTATTGATGGGTCTTCATCAAGATTTAGCTTGATTATATTTATTATTATTATTATTATTATTATTCGGATTTGGATGTAAATGTGGTTAATTAATATACGACGTGTAACTTATGCTACAAATAGAATGGCGTGTTCTCTTGTTCAGTTACTTGTTCTCTCCTCCCGCACAGCAAAGTCAACGGAAAACGAAATGGCGCTAAACGGCCACCAGAAGTACGGCTGTGGACACAAAACCAAATATCACAAAATATCAACTCTCACTCCGCCGCCCAAATGCTATGCGCATCGCGCACCCAGTCGAGTCTGAGGCTCTCACGACGCTAACATACGCCTTTCCTTTTTCTCGGCTCCTCCTCCTCCTCCTCCTCCTCCTCCTTCCATGGCGTCCGTACCGCTCCCTTTGAATTCCAACGCTCTCAGCTATAGCTTCGCCACTTCCGATAGATTGAGGCTCGGTTCTTCGTCCTCAATCCGGAAGAAGAATCCCAGAACTGCGAGTTTCGTCTGTAGAGCTTCTTCCTCCGTCGTCTTCCGCGATCTCGACGCCGACGATTTCCGCCACCCTCTCGATAAACAGGTAATCAAGTACAAAAAGCTTCCTTTTTTTTTTTTTTTTTTTTTT
>JXTB01000122.1:499669-533663 GCA_002914805.1 Parasponia andersonii
GGTTTGAGCTTTTCCGAATTGGAGAAAATGTCCGTATTAACTGATTAATATCCGTTTCAGGGTCTGTTACAGAACAAGTTATGCTTCTAGAGAATATAGGAACTTCAGTTCTTGTTTCGGAGAATCAGGTTATTTGATTGTAAGGAAGATAGGCTTTTTTTTGTTCTGCAACAAGGCTATGTTTGGGTGTGTGTGTCTATGCACTTACTTGTTAATAGCATCATTAGCTTAAACTCTTGTTTTGTATCATTTTTCGTGTCTCAGCTACCTGAACTACATGGGTTAATGATTGAAGCCGCGGAGATATTGAATATCGAGGCGCCTGATCTGTATGTTCGTCAAAGTCCTGTGCCAAATGCTTATACTTTAGCCATCAGTGGTAAAAAGCCATTTGTTGTGGTTCATACGAGCCTGGTGGAGCTTTTGTCACGAAAGGAGTTGCAGGTCATTAGTTTATTATCATATCAATATAGTTATAGTTTATTATTCGAGATACTATTATGGCAAGGTTCTTTGTTCAAGTGTTTGTCAGAAGCCAAGGAAGGTGTCTTACTTTTATTTAATTGTTTATAGCCTTGCTTCATTTCGGATGGCGCATGCCACTAACTTTCTGCCACCCATCTTTAAATCAGGCTGTTTTGGCTCATGAGTTGGGTCATCTGAAATGTGACCATGGTGTGTGGCTTACAGTTGCAAATATTCTTACCCTTGGAGCTTATACCATACCTGGTGGGTGTTTCTCTTAGTTCACTAGTTTTCTTATGTTTATTGCCATTTGACCCAAAATTTAACGGACCTCAAGCCCTCAACTGAAGCATTATTTGTAAGTTTCCAGTAGATCTTTAGGTTGTTAGGTGGACTAAATGAGCTGATTATATCTTTGAGAGATTTGTGGACATCACTTGCTTCCATTCATTTTCAATTATATGAATGGCCTGCAGTTGTATAAGTTTTTTGAGGTATTAATTTTAAGATGGTCATAGTTCTATCATTAGTTCTCTGATATTGGTTCAAATACACTTATCTTCTTTGTAATAGTTTTTGCATGCGTGTTTCGTTTTAAGAACACTCGTGGTCTAGTATTACTTTACTAATGTACAAGAAGTCATCGGCTCTGAGATATTTTCTTCACAGGACTCGGTGGGTTGATAGCTCAGAGTTTAGAAGAACAGTTGTTTCGTTGGCTTCGAGCAGCAGAGTTAACTTGTGATCGTGCAGCTCTTCTTGTTGCCCAAGATTCTAAGGTATATGATTTCTGTGAAGTGCATGTTGTACTATATAATTTATAACTTATTTTTATTTTTATTTTAATCTGATTATCTGTTATACTTCTCCTACAAGAGGTGGTCATTTCTGTGCTGATGAAATTAGCTGGGGGCTGTCCATCTATGGCCGATCAATTAAATGTAGATGCGTTTCTGGAGCAAGCTCGGTCTTATGACAGAGCTTCATCAAGCCCTGTTGGTTGGTATATAAGGTAATTAACATCATATGCACAGCAAAGGCTTTTTGGTCATTTAACACCCTTATATTCTTGCTCTAATTAATCCATGCTGTTCAGGAATGCTCAAACGAGGCAGCTTTCCCATCCACTGCCTGTTCTACGTGCTCGTGAGATTGATGAATGGTCCAGGAGTCAAGACTATAGATTTCTTCTAAGACGTGCAATACAGACTCGTGTTGTATAGACAGTTCTCTGGAGACTGGAGATGAAGTGAAAATGCTAAGCTTCTTACCGAAAGTATTTCCTCTCCCTTTTAGTGGAAACATCTTATTGTTGCTTCATTTTTATTGACAATTATGTGCCACTTCTATTTGGGTCAACTTTTATCGGTGGTTTATGCATTGCACAGCTATCACCTATGCCAATATTGTCGTGGCAGACGGTGCTGCAGTATACGATTAAGTGATTTCGTCCTTATTTAAGACGGATTGGCTAGATACGTTGCTTACTTAATCCGGAAAAAAAGAAAAAAAAGAAAGGTTGCTTAACTCATAATTCCGAAGACGGGTTGTTACACTTGCACATTATGCACTATTGTGTCAGCTCTTGTTAATTTTTTTTTTTTAATGGCTGTATTTATATTTTTTTTATGGTCTGAATAATTTGTTCCTTTTCTGTTTCAGTGTCAAACAATTCCAATCACAGCGAGCACCAGAGATAAATAGAAGATTTGCTCAAAATTTATAGCTGTTGTTAAAACCTTTACAGGCACCAGATTCTATAACCAGAACATGTTCATATCATGTCAGTCTTGGGCAAATATAGTTTTTTGGAGACATGTCTGTAGTATATTCTTTTAAGAATTTAATCATCTCATACATACCTTCACTAAAATAGAACATCTCATACTAGTATGATGTATACGGTTCTCATAGAATTAGACTGTTGGTTAATTCTTAGTTGATACACATTGGAATGTTTGAGATTTTTACTTTGTATTTATACGGAGTCAAATCTAATTGTTCTGTTTTGATTATTATCTGTATGTGTGCTTGGAGTCTTTACACAATCATGATAAAATTAATAAACACATAATATTTGAATTTTTCCCATGTTATATTGTTATGACCAAAAGGGACAACGACACTATAATATACAATTTTCCACTGGATTGTGTGTTGCAACCCTCTCTCAAAGTGAGAACAAGTTAGTGATAGGAAATAAATGCGAATAGAGATCACCAACCTTAACCAGATTTTTGGTCACTTAACTAGTAAAATATATTTAAATCCATATCTGGTACATACAATTTGAACCTGCCTAAGAACAGCAAGCATTAAACTCAGAATTACAACATATCTTTCGTGTTCCTCAACTCCTGTCCGATCTTCTCTACCAGCAACCTTTTGGGATTTGATTAAACTCTCTTTTTCTTAGCAAACAGTTGAATTATTTTTCACAAACAAAATTTAACACTTTGCATATCTCTTAGCCTAGTGTGGAGTCCCATGTTTTCATAGGTTCACGTTCTTTAGCATCATCATGATCTTCTGCTGGTATCAGTTGGTTCCTCTTATATAATTACTGACTAACCTGCTCGATCAATCTTGTAACAATTACCTAAATCAACCATGGTCTCCATTTCAGTCTTCCCATTATCCTCTTTGCCTTTGTTTTTCCTCCTTTTCTTCTCTGTTTTCATTTGTCTTAACTATACTTCAGTGGCGCAATGCTGGCCTCCTCTGCAGCTTCCAACTCCAGGAAAGTCTCTGCCAGTATCACTCCCAAATCCTAAGGCCACAAATTTAGACGAGGAAACAATGGATTCTTTTGAAACAAGTAGCAGGGGAGTCTAGTACAGGCCTAAATGTTGAGATGACTCCAACACCAATGTCAGTTGTTCAGTTAACGTCAAAGTCTGATTTACTAACAGTTCAGCTTACAGAGCAACACTGGAAGACATAGACAAACATCCTATGGAGTCTTTGGGACCGGATGCAGAGCCTTCTAGTAAATGCCGAAACATTGAGATGAATCTAATGTCAACGCCAGTAGCCCTGTTAACACCACAATCAGATGTGCTGCCAGCTTCACTTTCAGAGCTAAAACCTGCAGAGTTGGACAAGGATCATATGGATTCTTTGGGACATGAAGCTGGGACTTCTAGTACAGGCCAAAATGTTGCGATGACTCCAATGACGGTGCCAGTTGCCCTGTTAACGCGACAATCCGATATGCTGCCAATTTCACATTCAGTCAGAGGCAAACCCCTCAGCTCTGCACATGGATCCTACGGATTCTTTGGCACAAGAAGCAGGGACTTCCAGTACAGGCCGAAATGTTGAGGTCACTCCAATGCCAATGCCAGTTGCCCTGTTAACGCGACAATCCGATATGCTGCCAATTTCACATTCAGTCAGAGGCAAACCCCTCAGCTCTGCACATGGATCCTACGGATTCTTTGGCACAGGAAGCAGGGACTTCCAGTACAGGCCAAAATGTTGCGATGACTCCAATGACGGTGCCAGTTGCCCTGTTAACGCGACAATCCGATATGCTGCCAATTTCACATTCAGTCAGAGGCAAACCCCTCAGCTCTGCACATGGATCCTACGGATTCTTTGGCACAAGAAGCAGGGACTTCCAGTACAGGCCGAAATGTTGAGGTCACTCCAATGCCAATGCCTCGTCTGCGTGATGGCAAACTATCCTCCGTTTCTAGGAAGCTAAAGGTGTAGAAAATAAGAAAATATGATGAATATTATGTCTACTTGTTTTGAATCTGTGACCAAACAAGCATGGGACTTGTGATCCGTTCTACTTATATTTATAATTATGTCGGCCAAGATTTGTATTAATCAAATTTCTCTTGTTTTACAGGAAAATTCTTCATGAATAATCTAAATCAACCTTCAAGAATGACATGGCTGAATCTGAACTTGTGGATGAGATTTTATCCCAACCACGCAAATTGAACTCCTCAAAGGATCATAATCTTGTGCCAATATATGGCTACTGAATTAATTAGCTAGAAAATTTCACGGTACCAACTCTATTAAAAGAGTAGAATGGCTACCATGGAATGGCTGCCAAATACAGAAAAACCAGAAAAATCCATTGCATATCTGGTTTCATCCCACGAGAAACACGCAAAACTACATCATCAACAACAGGACCACAGGAAACACCATCTTTAGTTAGACTTGTGGTGTAGCTCCTAAAACTGATTGGCGTCACGCTCGAGTCTGCCTTGAACTTCAAAGAGAAATTCTTGGCTGAGCCTGTGCCATTGCTGAGCAGAGTAAAATTTTGAGCTGTTGATCCTGCTTGGGCAGCCACTAGGAAATTTTTCGCACAAGAGTTGTTAGCATCTCCCAGTTTGAATTCCAAGCTATACGTTGATCCCTCTGTGAGACTTGCTGCAGTTGTATGCCAGTAGACACAAGCTCGATTGCAGCATTGCCTTGCGGGACAAAGAAGTGCTTGGAGTCTATATACTGCACAGTTCTTAAAACAGACCATTCTTGCAATGGGGATCGAACGTGACTTGGTGCTGGATCGAGCAAAATTCCCTCAGTAGAGTTGTTAAGAAATTCTGGGCCATATTCGAATCCTCCATTCAGCAGTAAATTTTCTGCAGGTCGAAGCCAAGATTTGAAATGAACTTCGATGAACTAGAAGTTACTATAACATTTGTGTGATGTCAAGTTCAATTTTTCAATAGAACAATTAATTTTCTTGAATAATCTAAAGTAGCTACCATAAATGTCAAAAGTAAAATCCTAGTTGAGAGGTAGAGCCAATAAAATAAAATAAAAAAATTGCAGCTGAAAAAAAGTTTTCCCTCATTGGCAGGCTCTTAAAATTTCAGCTGTTGTATCCCAAAATTTGAGCCACACAAGAAAACGCTATCTAAATGAAATTATAGATGGACCAAACCAAGAGATTAACATACCATTTTCTTGAACAAGTCTTGGCATGCTCTTCACAAGAAGCTTGTCAATCACTGGCCAGCACATGGAGCTCGAATTGGACTCTGCCGTTTGGATCTGAATCACGAGGTTAAACGGGCTCTCCGTCACCCCAGCTTCCCAAGTAATGATCATAGCTCTCCCAAGCCTCCTTCCCATAATGCTGCTTCAAAGAAAAGACCCCTTTACTATCTGGTGCTGAGACTACTATATCAGCATTAGCCAAACAATCGTGATTTTGACCCGGCGAAATCGTGAAGGTAAGCACATACGGCAGGTATTCAGCATTGGCAACGAATGTCTGGTTGATTCTCCCATCTTCACCCCACTGCACAGCGTGTCCATTACTCGGCAGTGAAATGGTTTCACCGCCGTGACATACAGGACCGCGCCTTCAAATGTCCATCCCGGAATCGTGTTGTTCTGGTTGAGTAGAACAAACGGGGACTTTTAATCTTTTGGCAGATTTGATGGTGGAGATTCGAAGTCCGGATTCTGCAGAAGATCTGGAAATGAAGACAGAAAATGTTGGTTACAAAAACTTAAAGCATGGTCATGGTCTGTTCATTAGTCTAGTCTGGTTCTTGTTGGGGAGTGAAAGGACTAGTGAGGAGTTTACCTGCAGATGCTAATGCCAATACGAGAAGAGGGAGAAGAACCAGGACTTGGGGTAGCATTCTCCTGCTAGAGATTAGAGATGGGAGAAAACCACCATGAGGTCTACATGAGTTTTTAAGTAAATTTGTACGAGTTTTGACTTCTATCTAGTCATGGCCCTTCTATACATACAAGGGCATGGGGTGGATAAGCCCATGGGTTCACAAGACGGCTCTTTCAGCACCCACCAACGTTTTCTCCTTTCTCCTTTCTTTTTTGTTTTCTTTTTTAAATATTGATATCAGTACCCAATTACATTTTAATCGCAATTCAATGCCAAAACACAATACTGCTCGACTATTATCCCAGGGAAGATACTAAACCACCTATAGTATTCTCTTTCTTAAGAACTTCTAGAGTTTAGAAGAAAAACTCAAACCAAGTTCCAGTAGTTCTCTTTCATATCATAAATTATGCACTTGATTTCATGATTTAACCTATTGAGATATGGTGGGTTCTTTTTATTGACTATTTACATACGACGGGTGCTTTTTGGCATCAGCATTGGTATGTCAGTTAAACAAGCCGTCATTTTTATTTTTGTCTCTTCTCTATGTCCTTTCTTTCTTTATTTCCACTGTGCCCAACAAGAAAAAGAGCAACTTTTTTCTTTCCTCTTTCTTTTTTTTTTTTTTTTTCGAGTTTTTCATAAATGTGAAATTTTTTGATTTTAGACCAAAATAATTTCAAAAACGAAATTTAGGACGATGAAAAAAGCTCACTCTCATACATAATCCTGTCTATGTTCCAAAGTTGTATCCTTTAATGACTATAATACTGTTAGCATAGAAGTTCTTTTCTTTTCCGAGCAAAAGGGAGTGAAGAAAAAAAAATAAAGGTTTCGTCATTTTTGTGCACCATATTAAAAAAAGAAAAAAAAAAAAAGGAAGGAAAAAAGGGGAGGGTGCACCAGCCGGGCCAGCCCATGGTTTGAAGAGCAGTGCAAGTGTCTAGACCGATTCTGGACCTGAAGTTGAGAGTTGAGACTCACCACTAAAAACCAATACTATTGTTTCACTATCACTTCCATTGATTGGTCGTAGTAACCCAAGATTTTGATTTTGATTTTGATTTTGATATTGGTATTTGGGTTTGGCTTTATTAATTCCTTATTCGCTTCATTTTATCTCTTCTTTTCTATTCATTTCTCTTCGTCAGCTCCCATTGATAAAGCATCAAAACTCTCTCTCTCTCTCTCTCTCTCTCTCTCTCTCTGGGCGATCGAGAAATGCCAGGCCTGAGAGGTCCCTCTGATTACTCGAAAGAACCACCTCGACATCCATGTCTTCAAATCAATTCCAAGGTGACCTTTTCTGTTTTTTTTTTTTTTAATATTTATTGCGAATTCAATGACTCTGATACTACTGGTCTGTGAATTGGAACAATTAAAAGAAAGAAAGAAACTTTTGTTTTTTTTTTTTTTTGATACGGGAAATGAATAAGAAGTTTTTTTTTTTTTTTTTTTTTTGGTTGGGTACAGGAACCTTTCAATGCAGAGCCGCCTCGTTCGGCTTTGTTTCGCTCTTATGTCACCCCTGTTGATTTGTTCTACAAGAGAAATCATGGTCCAATTCCTGTTGTTGATGACATTGAAAGGTTTTCCCCTTTCACACCATTCTTTTTCCAAATTGTTTGATGCCAATCTATTGTACCTGATTCTTTTGAATCTTGTTTTGGAGGAGCAGATACTCTGTTTCGGTATCCGGTTTGGTTGAAAATCCCAAAGAGCTGTCAATGAAAGATATCAGGTTGGAGTTGATATAAGTCTCTTGTTATTATTACTCGGTGCAAGCAGGAATAAATACTTTTGACACTTTTATCTTGTATCAGGATGCTTCCCAAATATGACGTCACTGCCACATTGCAGGTTTGTATGGTGTTTTTGCCACTTACCCCCGTTTTATCTCTTTCCTCAAGCTGCAGTTTAGACCGTTAATTCTGTTTCTGATTATTTTTTTTGGGAATCATTGAATTGGGTTTTCGGGATTATACAGTGTGCGGGCAATAGAAGAACGGCTATGAGCAAAACCAGAACAGTGAAGGGAGTTGGCTGGGATGTCTCTGCTATAGGAAACGGTTTGTTATTCAATTATGAATGCATCATTAATTTTGTATTATGTGCTATTGTTATTGATTATGATGTGTAGGAAAGCTAAGTCTAAGGCTTTGCAATGGTTCAAAATGGGTGATATTAGATTATTGATACATCTCTGATCTACAGAAATGTAATTGCCTACGTCTTCAAACCGCTATGTGTTTCACTTTCTTCTCCTAAAGAAACCTCTTGTGCCATGATTTGTAAATCTTGTCAAAATGTGGAGATTCGTATCAAAAATTGATTCTGATTTTGGAAATGTCAATACACTAAGGCTATGTTCACTAATCCGTAATGGACTATAACTTCCTTTACCTTCCATTCATGTGCTTACTGACACATTTGGGACACATAATTTGAGATCCTCTTACACAATTAGTGAAATTAAGAAGGGATGACAATTTTTGAATGCTTCCCATTGCTTTTCTAACTCTTGCCTTTTATGATTCTTTTCATTACATATTAGTTTATGTGCCCTAAAAGTGAATAGACATGATTTCATAGTTTATGGCTTTATGAAATATGAGATGCAACTCCTTAAGTTTATAACTTTCTCAAGGATGAGATGTAACTCTTTTTAAGTGTTTGTGCCTGCTAGTCTTTATAGTGTATAATCTTAAACCTATCTATAGTAGAATGTTACTATTATAACATTTCTCTGAAGAGTTTTAGTCATCTCTCTCTCGCTAGAAGAGTTCGAATCATCTTGAATTGAAAATAGCTAGAGCAAATGATATTTTAGTTTATAATATTTATCGTTCTTTATTCTCCTGTCAGCTGTGTGGGGTGGTGCCAAATTGGCTGACATTCTGGAACTTGTTGGAATACCTAAGTTGTCAAGTTCTACTAAATCAGGAGGGAAACACGTTGAATTTGTTAGTGTTGATAGGTGTAAGGTACAAACTCGGCCTTCTAAGAATTAGTCTGATACTTACTTTTTCTGCTGTTGCCCTTAATTTTTTACGAATAGAATTTCTGTCTTACAAAGTTTTCCATATTTGTCAACAAGTATAGGAGGAAAATGGAGGCCCTTATAAGGCATCTATTCCACTAATTCAGGCTACAAACCCTGAAGCAGATGTTTTACTTGCTTATGAGATGAATGGAGAGGTAACTTAATATCTCCAACCTGACGTTAATATCATGCTTGTCTATGAAAAAGTTATTTCATGGATTTGAACTACTCACCTTTGCTTTTTGCAGACTCAACCTCATGCTTGACAATTCTTTTGTTGTTTCTTTTCTTTTTACTATCATACATATTTTTTGTGAATGCTTCTTCTTCTTTTTTATTTTTTGGCCTTTTGTCATTCACAACATTCATATGCCCACTTAGTCACCTGCAAAAAAACTGCCTCGTTTAATAAACAGGGCGGGGCATTACCGACGGGGAAACAGGTAAACTGCCCTGCCCAGTTGCCCGGTTTAGCTTATTTATTTTATTTTATTTTATTTATTTATTATTTTTTTAAATAAAACCTGTTTTTTAGAAACAAAAGAAATCAAAATTAATTTTTATTTTCTACAACAGAGTTATTTATTTAGATATTGATTTTTTTTTTTTAAAAAAAATTATTTCTCACTCTTTTTTTTGAGGGGATATTTTATTTCTATCTTATCTACACATATAACTAAGGAATTTTACTTGGAATAAGTATCTGGCTACTTATTATTATTATTACTATCTTTTGCTAAAAAGAAAATTTCATTTAAATGAGGGAAACACAGAATCCAACATATTGGCGCAACTAATTCCCTGAGACTACACAAGAATAGTAAAAAGAAAAGGAAAATACAAAACAAAAGCAAAGCACAACACAGTATATATAGAATGCAAACCTAGAAACTAAGCAATTGGAAAGACCTAGCTAGGAAGGGAGATTATAGGAACGATAACCCAAGGTTGCCAACCACGAAAAAACTATTTGGCCATGCTCATAAGTCATATAACATGCTTGTGCCTTGACTGCAGAGATCGCCATTGTCCATATATGTGACTTTAGCTTTGATTGAAGTGTTGTAAGTTGTTCATTTTACTTCTTTCTCAAACTTCCTATTTGCTTTAATGCTCTTCAGACCTTCTCTCGAAGAAAGAAAGATTTGACTCGTTCACATTTTTCTTTGTTCAAGGGAAGGTCTGAAGAACATTAAACTATATCAAAAGTTTGAGAAAGAAGTAAAAGAACAAATTGCAAAACTTCAATCAGAGTTAAAGTCACAGATAATAGACAAGGGGTGATTTCTGCAGTAAACCTTGAGCACAATCACGAGCTTAATATATACGCCAAGGCATTATATGACTTGTGAGCAATGGCCAAATAGGCTCTCCGTAATTGACAACTTTGGATTATCGTTCCTATAGTCTCCCTTCCTAGCTAGGTATTTGCAGTTTCTAGGTTTACTTTCTCTACTTACTTTGGTGTGCTTTGCTTTTGTTTTTTCTAATCTTGTGTTGTAGTCTCGGGGTAATTAGTGGCCTGCCAGTTTGTTGTGTTTCGTGTTTACCTTTTGTTTCAATAAAAGTTTTTTGTTTTTTTCAACAAAAGATAGTAATAATAATGAGTAGCCAGAAATTGTTGACATCTTATTCCAAATATCCTTATTTATATGTGCAGATAAGAGAAATAAAATATTCTCCAAAAAAATAAAGGAAAAAAAATCAATATCTAAATAAATACTTTTCTGTAGAAAGCAAAGTGATTTTCTTTTTAAACGCCCTGCCCTGTCAATTAAACGGGGTGGGTTTTTTCGTGGGACGTGATTGACATACCTCAGGTATATATGCATATATCCACTTTTCTAAGAGCATTGAGCCTTAGAGACACCAGTTTAAGGGGGTAACTAGGCAATATGGACCAAAATGAATCGTATTCCACACCCTTACTCTGGACCTTCAGCTATTCTTTGAGAAGGGGTTTTCCCAATCTACTATTGTTCTTACATTACAAAAACTGGTGTTTAGAATATACAAGCCAACACTTCTCCACCCTAGAGGCTTAAGTTTCAAGGAAATTACTAATCTAACATGGTTTTAGAATAGGTGATTTTCAGATCCCTGTACCTGCACTGTCTTGGGCCCTGACATTTATACTCCTCTCCAAACAACTAAAATTTTCTGTGCCACTTGAAAATATATCAGCTGCATTAAATTTTCTGCATCTTTTTCTTTCATTGCTCTAAATTTTGGAACACAATGTATCAGCATGTTGTTCTTTTATTTATTTGCTGTTTTTGTCATGCCAAAGCCTCTGAATAGGGATCATGGATATCCATTGCGTGTTGTTGTCCCTGGTGTTATTGGTGCACGCTCTGTCAAATGGCTTGACTCTATAGATGTGGTTGCAGAAGAATGCCAGGTTTGGAAATGATTTGTTATCACGTTTGTGGCTTTTTTACTTTCCGCACATTCTTATGTTTTTGAGTTTGCATTCAACCATGCAGGGCTTTTTTATGCAAAAAGACTACAAAATGTTTCCCCCCTCAGTGAATTGGGATAACATTAATTGGAATACCAGGAGACCGCAAATGGATTTCCCTGTGCAGGTATTTTCTTTTGGTACTCCTTGCTAGATTAGTTGATGCTTCTTACCATAAATACAATGTGCACTACATTGAAACTCTTCTTGTTTTCATTTGAGTTCCTGTAAAATTTTAGTTGATAGATTTGTTAAGTTAAAAAGGAAAATGCAAGTTTAGACTTCTGATGTAATCTGCATCTAAGGATCTTCTGATGGAAACAGATAGGGGGAGAAAAAAGAAAGAAAAAACCAGTTATCTTCCAACAATAGCCGGACAGATTAGACTAATGGATCTTTTGAGTACTGTTTCATTTTTTTTTCTTAATTATTATATTATGACTGATTATTACTTTTCATTTTCTGATTTATAACTTTGCTGATTGACAGAGTGCAATTTGTTCTTTAGAGGAAGCAAATGCCGTAAAGCTTGGAAAGGTTAGTTTTAAGTGCAATTTTACAGGTTCTATTTCGTTCTCTTTATACATTAGAAAATTCTCATTTCAGAATGGTAATACTAATTTTTCCCATTGGATTATGCCAACCAGAGAAGTAACGCAATTTATACAGTAAACCCAATAGCTTGTTTATACCATATATGTCATTGCCACCCTCTCCCTTCTCGTTTATTTTATCTTTATAAATTTTTTGTTGCATGAGATACTTTGGAACTGTTTCTCCTTATCTGTTGACCAAACTCCAAATCGAGGAAGTTGACATGCTGACTCCGCAACAGGTGGTGGAGGTGGACGTCTTAATAGTTTATTCTTTATCAGGTGACTCATAATCTTGTTGAAACATGTATTCTGCTTCAGGTAACAGTGAGTGGATATGCTGCATCAGGGGGTGGGCGTGGCATTGAAAGGGTAGATGTGTCTTTTGATGGTGGGAAGACCTGGGTGGAAGCCTCTAGATACCAGAAGACTGGCATCCCCTATGTATCAGATGGTGAAAGCAGTGACAAATGGGCGTGGGTGCTCTTTGAAGCCACGGGTGACGTCCAACGCAACACAGAGATTGTTGCCAAAGCAGTACGTCACATTAACAACTCTGGAAATGGACCTCGAGTGTTTTGGGTTTGAATGACATTTTGAGGATGACTCTTTCAGAACTAGTCATTTTTATTATGACCGATGGTCATTTTATTGATGACCTGTCGTTCTTATTATAGGTCATAATTGAATAACTAGTTTTAAAAGAATATTCTGAAACTGTCGTTCTGAGCGCAAAACACTTCTAATTACGTCCAAATCTCTTATAATTCTGATAATCAAAAACTAATTCTCTGGAATGCATTTTCATTAGTCCTATTCAAAGGGGAAAAGTTTGCACAAAATGGGATGTTATCCTAATAAATATATTCTCTCATGATTAGGACGCATACCATAAAAAATACAGTCTACGTCATGAATGGCGGTTAGTATATGGAATGTGATTTGAAGTACACAACACAAATCATGAAAAATAGTGAAACAGTAGGTCTGAACCTGTCAACTGGGATGGTGGGGTTTTGGCCGACGTGGCCATTATTGCTTATTAAAACACCAGAAATGTTCAAGTTGGCCAGTCTCTTTGAATCATTTCACTTTCACAAGATCTGTTATTTTTTAAATTACAGAGCAAAAATAAAGGTAGATGTACTATTCTATCCATAAGTCATTCATATGTCCACGCGTTCACAAGCATACTCACTCGAAAACTCTCAAATAATATAATCTTCTACGTGTATAGTTGCCAGTGTTATGAATTGCGAAGTAGATGATTATGGATTTGTGGTGTCAAGATCCTTGACATAATTGACCGTGAGTTTTATCCTAATCTAATAGTGATGTGGCTTTGGATGCATTAGCTGCATCAACAACAATTTAAAAGCCTTTACAATCCCAAGTCTCTCGTCTTCATGAGTTGTTAACATTTGCCAGCTAGTTCTTGAAACAGAATCATCTCTAGGAGCCCAGATAGTACGTTTCCCAGCCCCATTTTTGGTGTACTTGGCTTCTAGATGTAATTAGTTTTTAGAAAGTACTTGAGACTTGAATCGTCGAATACGGATATACATTACGTATATATGCTTGAAGTTGGTGACAACTAATATAAAATTTTAACATCTTGTTAATGGAGGTGTTGGATAAAATAAAGTCGATTTGTCTGCCAAGTAGTATTACTCGATTACTTGAACCTGACCCCAAGATAGGATTTTATGATTTCGATAATATCCCCGTTTATGACTGCGAAGTTTGAAATCTCCTCTCCTTTTGGTCACCACACGTGCGTTGGTGCGCACACACAAGTCATTTTCCATCACCTGCTACAATTTTATCATTGCTGCTCTTACCTCATTATAACTTCCCCCTTTTTTTTTTCTTTTTTTTTTTTTTAATAACTAATGGGCAGGTGGATTCAGCAGCAAATGTACAACCAGAAAATGTGGAAGACATTTGGAACTTAAGGGGTATACTCAACACTTCATGGCATAGGGTCCAAGTTCGAGTTGGTCACTCAGCCATGTAGATGAAATAATGAGCATGAATGAAAAATAAACACTCTTCTGCAATAAGTGGTGTCTGTGAGAGTTGATGAGTGACTGTCTCCTTTTTCTCTGAATAGAACTTGAGTCCATGTTTTGAACATGTTGAAACTGTTCTCAAGTTATAACAGTTGTTGAAGTTTCCTGTTATGCACTTGTATTTGGATGGTACCTGGGGCTGGCAGTATGGCCAAGGCTCATTGCATCAGTGCAGAGTCTGGGCCATATTTCCCTACTGCTTACGAATCATCAATGAAAATGTTGGGACCCCGCAATAATGCAAGTCTCAGCGGTCAGACTGGGTGCGAGGCTACCACTTTCTCTTTCTATCTTTATTGCTCTCCTTTTTTTCCCCCTGAAATAAATAATAATAAATATGCCCAATAGGAAAAGACTCGTATTTACAGCTTCAGATTGACCTGTGTGAATGGTGGGTCGTCAACGTTTTTCAAGGAGAAAATCCATATCAATATCTACCTTTTTGATTAACATATAATTTGTCTACTTCCTCTATCAACTTTCACCGAGTTTCCATTTCTCCATCATTTCCCTCACTTGGAGCATCTAATTTTGTCCGAGTCTTTTTACTTTTTTTTTTTTTTTCATTTGAGCTATATATATAAAACCTTGGAATCGACTGTAACATTGCACATGTTACGAAAGAAACAATAGGATAACATTGGGATATGAGGAATGATAACATATAATACAAAACCGATAAGCAATAAGGGTATAAGAAAACGATTAATTTCCACTATATGAAAAGAATTGAAGAAAGGGTTTATTATACTCGATCCCCACTTTTCTCCTTGGTCTGCATGAAAATATTTTTCAATACGCGTGGATTTGTAACGTCTCTTTATCAGCCCCCAATCAAAACTATAAGTTAAAATTACTAGATTTAATCACTCACTTAATTTCAGACCAAAAACAGATCATTATTTAATCATACGCATGGCAAATAGGTCTTCTGCGAGACTGTTCAAATGCTCTAAAATAAAATAATAACATGACAGATTTTTAATCTTATTATATTGATTTTAGTCACGTTTGTTTAGGTGGGGAAGCCATTTAACATATATTTAAGGCTACAAGCAACCGAAAAAACAAGGATTAATGATATTTAATATGGCTGAGAAGATTCCTTTTGTTGTTGAACGATCAAAAGTTGTTAATTTACTTTTAAACTAAAGAGGGAACATAACTGAAATGTCTCGTTATCAATAGAGACCTGCAGTCTCGTTGGGGTAAACTATTTTGTCATTTTATGCAACTTGATGTTTTTTAATGTGGAGGCCCCACTGTTCTTTTTCTTCTACTTTGTTTTAACGAGTAATTTTACAGTTAGACAAATGTAACGTCGAACGTCTACATGTTTGACTAAGCTCAACCATCTAGAATATTATTGAGTGTTGTCACGAATAAGCTTAGCACATTCCTTATTGTTAATGCCTAATGAATTCGAGGCTGTACTCAATTATTAACTGTGAGGCATTCCTCATCCATATATATATATATAGCCCACAATTCCTATCCCACGAGAATTATACTGCTTTAAGCCCCGGCCGTGTGATTGGTTCCGGTTTTGGCACTATAGAACCCAAATTGTCCTCATTGCATTCATGTCCCGTACTCTCGCGACTTGATGGGAATAGACAGTATGAAAGAGATTGACAAGACGTGGAGGAGACACCCATTTCCATCACATGCTATATATAATAAAACTATAATCTAAACAAATGACTTAGTGGACGTTAATCGAAGGAGATGAAGAGAAAGTTTCGACGAAACAAATGAATAAAACTAAG
The DNA here is from genome assembly GCA_002914805.1 of Parasponia andersonii. Lineage (NCBI taxonomy): Eukaryota > Viridiplantae > Streptophyta > Magnoliopsida > Rosales > Cannabaceae > Trema > Trema andersonii. Next base: position 515,687 of record JXTB01000122.1, read on the forward strand.
CAAAAGTAATACTTCACCTTTATGAGAAGACCAAACTGTTCACTACACAGCAAGATCAAAATAATTGCAGTACATACGAAATGCTCACTGGCATGCCAAATTAAATGAAAATTAAAAACAAAAGGTGCGATAAAAAAAAATATAAGAGTACTATTATGAGCACCATATGGTAGACGGAAACTTACGCTACATGAGTCTATTTCAATTTTAAGTGAAGCTTATATCCAGTAATAAATTGATTAATAATCATTATGACGGTGGTGCCGTATGACTTTTCTCACGTAATAAAGTCTTATTAGCCATTGCTATATATATATATATATAAACACAAACATCTATTAATTAAGTAAAATAACATAAATGCTTTCCTCCACTGTGGTCTTATAACATACAGACTCCATGGATAAACTGCAGAGCACAGCGTGGTGAGTCAACGGTGCAAACTATAAAATCCTAGTCAAAGTGAAAANGAGTACAAAACTAAGCAATCTATCATATATGAGACTATTATTATAAATATAGCCATTTCTAACTCTAATTAAAATAAAAGCCAATGAAGAGCTAACTTAAAAATAATACGGTCGCTGCTACATTTAGTTTAGTACCAACACTCCCAACCAAAGCGTAAAACGCCAACATCAATCCAAATCGTCCGTTTAAAAGTCTGTTTTCATGTCCAAATGGCCGTAACATTATTCATGTCTCTTTTACTTCAGCCACTGCCGTTTGTTTTCGTGTCAGTATTTTTCTACTTGACACACTTAATTCTGCGTGAGCTCCGGCGAGCAGTAGTGCTCGGTGAGCTTTTCAGACGCCACCATGGCGCCCCCCCGAGCTACCCGATAATCGGGTGCTTGATTTCATTCTACAAGAATCGGTACCGCCTTCTTGACTGGTACACTGAACTCCTCTCAGACTCGGCAACTAACACCATAGTGGTCAACCGTCTAGGGGCCCGGCGGACCATAGTGACGGCGAACCCGGAAAACGTTGAGTACATGCTCAAAGCCAACTTCAACAACTTCCCAAAAGGAAGACCCTTCACTGAAATTCTTGGAGATTTTCTTGGCTATGGCATATTCAATGTGGATGGAGAGCTTTGGCGGACTCAAAGAAAGCTAGCCAGCCATGAGTTCACCACCAAGTCTTTACAAGAGTACGTCATGAACACCTTGGAGGAAGAAGTCGAAAACCGATTATTGCCATTGATAGATTCATTGGCCGCGGAAGACAAAGCAGTGGACTTACAAGATTTGTTGAGACGGTTTGCGTTCAACGTCATATGCAAAGTTTCTTTGGGGATTGACCGGTGCTGCTTGGACCCTTCTACGCCGGTCTCGCCACTCGCGAGAGCTTTCGACGCAGCGTCGGAGATATGCGCACGGCGTGGTGCGGCGCCTTTGTTTATAATTTGGAAGATCAAGAGATGGCTTGGAGTTGGGTCGGAGAGGAGGCTGAAAGCTGCGGTTGAGGAAGTTCATGACCATGTCATGGAAATAATTCATCGAAGGAAGAAAAAAATTGACCGCGGAGATCAGTCCACCGGCGATGAAGATCTTCTGACTCGGTTGATCAGGGCTGGTCATGATGAGGAGGTAATAAGGGACATGGTGATAAGCTTCATCATGGCTGGGAGGGACACGACTTCAGCAGCAATGACATGGCTATTCTGGTCCCTTTCTTGTCACCCTGATGTGGAGAAAGAATTGGTGAAAGAGATCAAGATTGTTACGGAAGAAGGTAAGTTAGATTATGACTCGTTGAAAAAGTTGAAGATGTTGAAGGCATGTATTTGTGAGTCCATGAGGCTTTACCCACCAGTGCCTTGGGACTCAAAGCACGCAATAGTGGATGACTTGTTACCGGACAGAACTCATGTCCGGGCAGGAGATAGAGTGACCTATTTTCCCTACGGTATGGGGAGAATGGAAGCCTTGTGGGGTAAAGACCGGTTGGAGTTCAAGCCAGACCGGTGGTTTCTTGAACCGGACAAAGAGAGAGGAGGATCTCTGAAGAAGGTATGTCCCTATAAGTTTCCAATCTTTCAGGCTGGTCCAAGGGTATGTCTTGGAAAGGAGATGGCATTCATTCAGATGAAATATGTGGTGGCTTCCATTCTCAGACGATTCGAGATCAGACCATTCGGTTCGAACAGGCCGGTTTTTGTGCCGCTTCTGTCTGCCCACATGGCCGGCGGGTTCAAGGTTTCGATTAGCACGAGAGATTGACTATGATAAAACTAAACAAGTCATTAAATTAGTAAGGTCAATGATTTTGGTTAAAGATTTGTTGGACGGCATAGCATGCCACATGCCTCTTTGTATAAACTATAGCTCAAAGAAACCGTTGTCTACGACAATCATACAGCTAAAATATATACATAGCTCTTCCAGCAACTTTCACGGATCTTGATCATCAGCACCATTAGTCCGACGTCAAAGATACTGAATCGCAAGGTAGAACATACTCGTGAAGATATAGGGCTTTGTAAGATTGCTCTAAATCCTGGTCAGAAGAATGCACATGCGTGTATGGAACGATTGTTTCACATGTTCTTCAATTTTTTATTTTTCATTTTTATTTTTATTTTTTGAACGGGGATATATTATTATATTGTTTGTTAATATTATTCGGTGGGAAGCATAGAATATTCACTGCATTTCTTTTAGACCATTTTAATAGAGGACCATAGCTTCCGAATCTAATTCCTCAGGCAGTCGGTAGATCAATCAGTTTCTTTCTTTCAACTGCTATTATTATTGAAGGGCTACGAGCCTACTAGTAGGATGCTTTACCGGTTTTTTTTTTCCCCCCCGCCTTTTTAAATTTGGATTTTACCAAATTAAGAAGCAGGCGGAGCATATCAATCTATAATTTGATATTACATGACTCTTTACATTATTAAAAGTTGATGCTTAGAGTGACAAGCTTCCAAATTGCTTGTTCCACTCCTCGTAGGTACCAAGTTCATTTAAGGAAACAGAAGGCCTCACCTCTTGTAATGCATGCTCGAAGTCCTGTAAGAACGGGCAAATAAGTTTCAAATTTCTGTGCTGTAATGTCTAAAACTAGGAACCCTCAAGTTTTGTATTTCATGCTGATTTTACCTGAAGAGTTACCGGCCGCATATCCTCCTTTTTCAGCTTTGTTATTTCTATACCTTGTCTCAAAGCCTCTCTGAGTGGACCCATAGACGCATCCTTCACCAAATTTTTCATGTCTGATCCTGAATACCCTGTAAACAAAGTGTCAAGCAAGAAATATTAGGCAGAAACAAGACCTAATACTTCAATGTGACAAAGCACTGTGGAGAAGATGATGGATTCGGCTCCAAACTGCATGGATTAGATACCTTCAGTTAATTTGCAAATGGTATCAATATCTTGCTTTTCAAGTTTGAATAATCCATCCTTTTCTAGTAGATTTTGTACAATCCAGGCTCTCGCTTCTTCATTATGACCCACAGCTCGTTAGCCTCGAATTCCAAGTACGAAACATCATCAGTAAATTAAAATTTGTGTTTCGGAATTGCACCTGAAGAAGGTAAAGGGATATAAAGCCTCTTAGTAAGTCGCCTCCGTGCCGCTTCATCAAGTTCCTGGGGTCGATTTGTTGCTCCTGGATGATGTATTTAAATGTTAAATTACAGTGCAGATTACCCAGAATATTGCGCAGGAAAAAGATAGAGAGTTAATTAGAGCTATTGTCTTCAGAAGACACTGCACTAGATATATCATAATATATCAGAACTGCTGCTAAGTTGAAGATTGCGTTGTTTAAGAATTACCTATAAGCAGAATTTGTTCACTACCACTGTCAAAGCCTTCCATTTCGATGAGGAATTGTGTTTTAAGTCTTCTACTCGATTCATGCTCACCTTCTGACTTGCGCTGCAAGCATGAAAATTTTATCAGCTGAAGTATTCAAAAACGAGGAATGGTGAATGATACGTGACTAGAAATCTGAAGTGATCATTTCATAAACCAAAGTACAATACTACAAGGTATTTGAAAGTGATTAATACTCCATGTACTTGGCGAACAATATCCTAGATTCTAGAAATCTGAAGTGATCATTTCATAAACCAAAGTACAATACTACAAGATATTTGAAAGTGATTAATACTCCATGTACTTGGCGAACAATATCCTAGATTCAGAGAAATTTCTCGAGTGTAAAATCATTGAAGTTAATCTTTATCTTTACAGTAACTTTTTTTTGTCTTTAGAAGCCCATTCTCAGTGAACTGCACTGATCCATTAAGGGCAACCAATATTCCTTCAAAGCCAGAACATACCTTACCTGAGAAAGAAGGGAATCAATTTCATCAACAAAAATCACAGCTGGCTGACGACAACAGGCAACTCCAAACAGGGCTCTTACTAGTTTTTCACCCTCGCCAATCTACCAGCATCATTAAAGCTATTAAAATTAGTATGTTCTCTAAGATGGCATGGTAGTTAGGTTTTGGAAAATCTAGCGAAGGGGTGTGAACAGTCACTTTCTGAATAATTCAAAAGCAGGATAAATCCAAAGTTTAACAACAATGAAAGCAGTATTACCTCAAGTTACGCTTTAAACATTTCCCAATCATTTCAATACTTTTCAGAAAGATTAAAGAAAACAAAAATTTGTCGTTGTATCCCCACATACCAAAGCGAAAAGAATGGACACATACCCACTTGCTCGTTAGTGAACTGGCAGATATGTAGAAGAATGTAGCTTTGGCCTCTCCAGCTATGGCTTTTCCAATCATTGTTTTGCCTGTTCCCTAAAAAAACAAGTGTAAACGTCATTTGCCAGAAACTCATGTGCCACCCCTGCCTAAAAGGATTCAGCACTTACTGGTGGACCAAAGAGAAGAAGGCCTTTTCCAGGAGAACGACAACCTCTAAATATATCAGGACGTAACAGAGGCCATATCACCATCTCGGTCACACATTTTTTAGCATGTTCTAGACCAGCTGCAAACATTGTCAAGTTACCGCGTTAATCAGAACAGCATCGCTGCTACAGAGATGGCACCAAATAGGAAAACGTAGAATTTAAAAAGAAGTTTGGAACACTGTATATTACCTATATCATCCCACCGGACATTGGGATCCCTGTCCATAATCTCATTGCTAACATGTTCAATAAGACGAGGCTCCAAATTCCTTAATTTTTCTGGAAGCTCACCATCGGGACCACATAGCAATTCCAAACTGAAATCAGCAAATTTACCATCATTATCCTAATCCAAAACCATAATAGATCTATAGGACAGGAAAAATAGGTGATATAGAGCATAATGTGTAACAATGTAATTTCATGTGCCAAAATGAAACTAAAATCCAACCTAATTACCCATACAAGGAAGTAAAAATAAACTCACAACTGCGGTGTAATTCTTGAGTAGACAGACTAATACGCTTGAAACTCTGAGCCACTTATAGTTGTTTTACTATTGAGAGCATATAAGATAAGACCTTTCAACAATAATTAATAGTATCATCACACTGTTGGTCTGCTAGTTCTTTGATCCCACTCAATGTACCTCATATATATGTAAACTAATGTCCAAACCACTCACCATCTCCTTGTTGTGTCATCTAATGAATCGTCCCTCTTTCCAGCGATTCGTGAAGTCATATTCAATGAACTGCCACCATTGGATCTAATGGGGGGAACAAAATTACCACGAATTCCACGGCGTGAAAACCCATATGATCGCACAGCATAACCCCTTGGGGCATTGTTATCACTCTGTGGGGAAACCGAAGCATTTGGTGATTCAGATTTCCCTCTTTTTTGCCTTGCATCCATTTCCTATTTGTTAAGAGGATAAACAAAATATTTTCTGAGCTAGGTCAAGTTCAGATAACATACAATAGTGAACAGAAAATTCCATGGAGACAAAATAAGTATTGTCCAATTAAAGTACTTTTTCTACCTAAAGAAATTGAGAAACCCATTATATTTGGAAATGCTTCTATCTCAACTAAGATTGATGGAATTAATACGTTGGGTGCCAAAGCTAAGAAATCAAACTTAATCCATTTACCAAAACAATAGCAAGCATGGATGGTATGGGTTTTAATGTGGGAGAGACATTGAATAACAAGCTTAAGAGTTTATATGAACTAAGGGAAACTCCCCAGGTTTGAATGGTACAAACACACATAAGAGGGAAACTGCAATAAGAAACACTTACCAATTTTGCTCTTGCAGTAACAAATCCATTGCCAGAAACTTCACTGTTTTCTTCAGTGCTTAAGGGGGACCTAATGCTGGGGCTACCGCTATCCATATGCACCCATTTTGCTCCCAAGGTATGTCCATAAGCTCTTTCTTCCTCTTCAACGTTTTGATTAAAGGAAAGCCTCCGAATTTTGGTCTGCTTATGGAATGGCAGAGGCTTTTCTACAATAGTGCATTCATCATAGTTGTTACTTCCAGAGTTTGGGTAATTCTTGGATATGCCATTACTATCCCTTGGTATGTTTTTTTCCAATGTTGTCAGCTTTGCTTGATTTGTTGTTTTGGATGCCTTGCTACCCAACTTGTCCTGCTTGATATAGAGGAAAGTTAATTGTTAGCATGCCTAATCGTTTAAAACGTGGAGATTGGAATATTTTTTTGAAAAAAAAAAAAGGACAAACAAGAAAATGTCCATAAGCTACACCATATAAAATTTGTGTAATGCTCGGAAATAATACCAATTCAATTAGAGCCATCCCATTAGGCTTCTGAAGAAGAGCTCGAAAGTACTTCGACTGCTTAATTTTCCCCTCAATGTCAATATCCCCACTTGAGCCAAAAACACATGCTGGAGCTTTCTTTGCTAGCTCAAATGCTTTACTGGAGGCAAATTAGCATTGAAACTGTTACCATAAACAGCACTAAATGAAGCTTCGAAATGCTTTGTACCATTCCCAAATCGAAGCATAAGGAGAAAACTAGGGCTACTTGGAAATGATTCATACAATTCCTAAACATAAGTGAGTTCGCTAAACGTAGCTGGAAAATTCATTCATAAAGGTCTAATGTACTATATATTGCTGGTTATACAAACAATAAATCTCCGAATACTCGACCAAAGCTACCAGTGCACGTTGCTAATTACAAAGATAACTTCTAGATCAAAATTTCCAAATTCATTGAAAAAAATAATTCCACAAAAATTCATACGGCTCGATCTCTAGCAGAATATTCAAGTTCAAAAACGTAAAAATATAATAATCGATGTAACCGAAACGGAACGAAACAGCGATAAGTAAATTTTGACATGAGAAATTCAAAACCTTTCATAGAACAATAACATTCCAGAGAGAGAGAGAGATTAAGGCGTACCGATCAGAAGCGGGAATGAGGGAGCGGCGAGCGGAGTCAACGTCGGAGACAGCTTGGAGCCGAATGGGGCGGAGGAAGGCGCGGTCGAGGTGAGAGTGGGAGTGGGAGTCAAGGAAGCCGAGGAGGCGGAGCCCCAAAATCTGCGCCGAAGAGAAGTCGCGCTTCTGGAGAGCGGCTTCGGCGCCGAAGAGGAGGGAGTGGAGCCTCTTCAGGTTATCGTCCACTTGTTTCCGCCAACACACCTCCTCCGCCGCCGCCGAACCAGACCCACTCCCTTCTTCCTCCTTTCCCGCCATTTTTCCTTTTCCTTTCTTCTTTCAATCTTCCCCGCACTCACGCCCGCTTCTTCAAAAAGAAGTAAATCAAAATTCGCGTTCAATTTTGTTGTCGTTTTTTAGTTTTCCGTCGTTTGAAAGTATTATTGTCGTTTTATCGTGCTTCTGTCGTTTCAATGTCTGTTCCTAAATTTTGTATTTTTTTTAATGTTTTCGTCGTCTGAATGTTATTGTCGTTCTTAATTAGGTTTGTTCGTTTTTTTATTTTTTTTTATTTTTTAAATTAAAAAGCAAAGTATGGTCATTTGTTATATTTCATATTTTTTTTGGCAGATAATTTTTAAACATTGCCGTTCCCATCACTATTGTCGTTTGTTGAGTTCTGTCGTTTTCATATTAGTTTCCACTTTCCAAATACTAACTCGGTGAATTTATTTGCTCGAATAACTCGGCGAATTGAAAAGTAGACAAGCATACATATCTACAGTAGTGTGCAATCAAGGACCAATTTAGTTGACCTTGACTTCTTCATTGACACAAGTCATTCAGGGGAATAAATTATATTTAAAAGAAAAAAGGAAGAAAAATACAAAATTACGAACATTTCAAGTGGGAAAAAGAATAGAATTGATATAGAGAGATCTTTTGCAGTTGATGGTGGGGGATTTCATCAAATAATCCAATAGAAATTTGACAAAGCCAACTTGAAATACACAAAATACAGCGTCTGAAACAGCAGCAAATACAACATTTCTAAATTACAAATCAAGCATCGATGAGACTACTATAACCTATTTGCACATAAATCATAACCATCACAGAAGCAAAGGATAAGTAGTAGTTGTTAAAGGGGGAGAGCAAAGCATATATCTTGATTACTTTCTCCATTCCTACACAAAAATTGAGGTCATAAATATGATGCTAATTGCTAAGCCATCTTTGGTTCTCAAGTGAAAAGATCAAATAACAAACTGCTATATCAACAGCTCAAGAACCCCCCCCTCATGCGCTTCCAGGAGCATCGCTTCCAGTAACTGGCTTGCGGTTCAAGTAACGGATAACTGCATCTTCAACCCTGATAGGGCGAAAAAAAACACAAATTATATGTATTCTATCGTTAAATGCAAATGGAATCAGGCCTAAAGAAATGATAATGATGTCATATTTCCACCGAGTGGCATGTTCTTAGGGGTGATAAAATAAAAGCACTTCCCGGTTTTGGTCTCCAACATAACCCAAAAGAGCTAAATATTAAACACTGCAGAATATTCTACTGTGACACAGGGCTTCATAAATTTTATTTTCATCTTGTCAAATTCAACCATGAGCCCATGACCAACAGATTATTACATGTGACCGATTATGCTATAGTAAATCAAAGGTAAGGGGTTTTGATGCGAGAAATGAGCAGAATCAACAATGACAAAAAATGGATGGGCTTACCATGGTTGGTTGAAGAAATCAGAGCGACGCTCCTTTTCAGCACTCCGACTCCCTTCTCCAGCTACAAGCTTCAGATCCTTGCTTTGGGATTCAATCAACGTGTTGATAAATTCCACCGGTGACTGACTAAACCCAAGGAAGAAAGCCCGCCTCCGGCGGTGCTCATGAATTTTTCTTATTGCTCCACATATTGCTTCATCACAGGCATCTATCTCCTTGCTCTTCTCTGAGTTGGCCAAAAGAACAGACAATTCTCTCTGGATTGGAAAAGGAACATCAACCAACACATCATAACAAGCAGTTCCCACCGGACTATTTCCTGAAAGCTTGATCTTATGCTCCAAGTGAATAGGTTGTGGAGGGAACAAATGCTGAGAAATCTTCTGAGAAACCATGGTGAATTTCATCTTATCTTCCCCAAAAACTTTCTGAAGGGGTGGATCGCAATTGAAAAACGAGGGGTCATGTGGGTTCTGCAACTTCCTGGCCTTCACATACTGCCAAATAGCAACTATTATTCTCGGACGGGTATCAACTTCAATACCAAGAACTTCCATTAAAGGTTGTGAGAGCTTAAACTTCTCAGGAATGTAATTCATTTCCAACCGTATGTTTACAGTAAATTCTTTATCCCCTTTTCTCTTCACCTCAAAGCCCTCGTGAGGTGCAGGTGTTCGAGCATTTTCCCATATAATAATGTGATTGTCAGGATACAGTCTCTGGTCCAGCGAAATGGTTACTCTTTTAAAAAAAGCTGAGAACTTTGGGTATAAGGGGTTTGTTTTCTGAACAACACCAGGCTGATCAGGATCTATCCCATCTTCCAAAAGCCGCCCAACAATTTTAAGTGTCCAAGTTGGAGGCTCAGCATTTGGCTTCTTGGGTATCGTCCTAATCTGATTTGCAAAAGTATTGAACACGTAAATGCGAAGGGTTTTCTGAATGCAAGGTGGGGTTTTGAGGGCCTCTTGGATGTCAACTTTCTTTCTGGAGAGAGCAGCATCAACACGAGACTCGAACTCAAGAAGCTGGGTATATAGAGCAGATTCAGGCAGAATGGCTGCCACTTTGTCCTGTAACTGCTTCTCAGGAAGCTTCTGCTTCTTTCGACGAGCCGCAGGTGTAAGTTCCATGGTTCTCAAAGGTGACATCATGTTTGCAGGGGAAAGACCTGGAGGGCGTACAGGAGGTTTCTGAGGAATCCGTTTCATACCTGCACTACCGGGCGTCGAAAGGGAGGGAGAAGACGATCCCATGTTCACAATGCCTTGGTTCTGGTTAAGGGAGAGACCCTGAGCCTGCAACTGAGCTTGGAATTGAGCCTGAGCTGCCTGGACCTGAGCTTGGGCATGAGCCTGAGCTTTGGACTGTGCCTGAGCAATGGCCTGTGCTTGGGATAGCTGAAACTGACCTTGAAAGCCAGCTGGGATTTGAGGTTGACCTTGTGATTGTGGAAAATTGGGGTTTGCGATGGATGGGGCTACCATACTGGGATTACCAAAGGGCGACGAAGAGGCCCCAAGGCTCTTCGGTGGGTTATTATTGTTCATTGACAAAACTGTCTCCAACCAAAAACAAATCTAGAACCAGAACACCTCTAACATCCTACATTCACAGCCAGAATTCCGTCAACAACAAATCGAAACCAACGAAAAAAAGAAATACGTATTCAACTTTATGCTATCACAACAAAAAAGGAGAGGGGTGGGGGGAGAACCCTGCAACACCAGAAGGTTCATAAACGCAGAAAATTCAAACTTAGGAGCCCATCTACCGCACAAGAGACGGAAAGAGGAAAGTCCCAAAACCTTAAAAAGCTCCAATTTTACTGGAGATCACAGTCAATAAAGAAAGAGCCCTAACACGCGAAAGGGGTAATAAACCCTAATTTTAACAAAAGAGCTCCCGCTTATATAATATGCTGTTAATTAGGAGTGAAATATGCAGAATTAGTGGGTTTGAAAGAAGACCCAGATCGTGAAAGAGCTCCAAATTTGTTTAATTCAATCTTGTTTCCTCTAATGAAATGAGATTTTGGAAATGAAACTTGAGGATTTGGAAGAAAGATACAAGGGACTTGACTTAAAATATATAAAAAGCGGTTAGTATAATTCTTACAGAGGGAGAGTGAGAGTGGGAGTAAGAGCAATCCAAGCTTTAGGCCTCTGGTTTCTTTGCTTTCTTCCTCCTGAGGAAGACGAGTGTGCCACAAAAAGCTTTTCTCTACATGCACGATTTGCTTTACCGCTCATAAAAGGAAATTATGGTCAAATTTAAAATAGAAAAATATAACCAATAATTTTTTGGCAGTGTATTTTAGAAAATCATCCATCTTAATAATTTTTTTTTTTTGGTTAAATACACATTCTTAAGTTGTAAATTATTTTAAATATGAAAATACCCCAAATACTTACCTTATTAATGATCCACTATCCTACTAGACAAAAGAGGTCAAGTTACTAAAATCCTCATCTAACACTTCTCGACGCTAGTGTTTAGCACTCTTGATACTAGGTTTGACTCATAATGTTCAAACAAAGATTCATATCTAGTTAGACACGAGTGGTTAAATTGTTATACACCTTATTTAGCAATGTTTGACATTCGTGCCTAGTGCTAAATATTCAAACTTTTTTTTTCTTTTTTCCATTGAATTGCTAGATATCTTTGTCTAGTACTAACACCATATCTAGTGTTTCTGACTCAATGATATATAAATATTTTTCACCTCTTTTTTCTAAAAGGAGCAAAGTTACCTAAAAACCAATGGGTTTGGTGTAAAACTGACTATAGAGGTGTATTATATCTGATTACCCTTTCTAAAATTAAATATTAATTAGTCTATCAGTAATTTATCATCTAGATTTATTTATTTTTACTTGCAATATTGCACAATGTATTTTTTTAATTTTACATCAAATATTTTGTCTGATTTCGTTGTTACAATTACCATAAATTTTAGTTATTAAATAATTAATAAAGTAAAAAAAATAATTACTTAATTTCAAATTTTAAAAATGTGGTATTAATTTATTGATATCTCACATATATTGTCACAATTCAAAACTCAGGCTAGTAGCAGAAGAAGAATTTCGCAAGGATAAGAAATTCCTTAGTTTATTTGAAAACGTCTAAAAGTTATAGTTTTATAAAACAGTCCATTTTAAATAAAGTATTTGGAATTCTATCCCGTGAACCTCTCCCACAGTTCGTATATACCATTAAACATAGATCGAATAAATAGCTAAAAGAACATGACTAAAATATATGTTCAAGTATCATCATCATCCATATCAGAACAGATATTAGAATGACATACATGAGTTCACAGACAAAATGGAAAGTAATAATTTTGGTTCAATGCTAAAACAAAACTCAAATACTCTAAACACTACAACATCACGCTTCAAGCATTACCAAAATAACGAACTACAATCCTGATGGTATCTTACTCTTTTTGATTTTCAAGATCGCACTGGACACTACTTGAGGAAGGAAGGAAGGGAGTGAGCATAAAATGCTCAGTAAGAAAAGTAGTTACCTGGTCGAAAATATTTTAGTGATGGAAAGTTCCTACATGGTTAGTCTAAATCCAATACATACATATATAATGATCCAAAACCGGAAATCCATATGTATATGTATAAATAAATCAATACAATCAAAACCATTCAGTTCAGATGCACATGACACGAATCAACCCATACCCATGAGCTCATATCCTCTCATCTATAGAAACCCAGGATGATGGCACTAAGTATACCTAACAGCCTGCCTGACACCTAAGCCCATACCTAGAGAGGACACCCATGTGTCGCCTACCAAACTTGGAGGAGCAACCGAATTGCCTACACTTGCCAAATAGGGAGGTAATCAGAAGTAACATAACCTCGCGCGGGTTTACGGACTCTACACTGACATTGGGGCACGTAGCGCCACACTGTAAACCTGTGATGCTAACACGGTGCTCATGTATGATCTTATGACACGTGCAACACAAATTAAAGTGTAAATAATCGTACTATAGTTTTTCAATAAAATAAGTATATTAGGTTTTTATAGAAAAACAGACAGCACAACAAGCCTATTTTTGATATACCAAAAATAATCTGCACTTAGAAAAATCCCCATAGCAATACAGTGTATATATATATATATATATATATCATACTATCACAGTCCATCACATACGTTCAAGAAAATCAAAAATCACATTTGTTCTCATATGTTGCAGAAAATAAGTTTGATTCAAAAATAATATAAAACGGAGGTAACCGAATCCCTACCTCACAAGATAGCGATACCACGCTATTGAATCCTCAAGGCGTCGTCGACAATCGTCCGGAGGGTCGGGAACCAATTCCAAGCCCTCGATCGTCCTCTTGCGAAAAACCAACTTCTCAACGGAGCTTCAATTCCACAAACGGACATCTTCACTAAATTCCTAGCACTCAAAATAGCTAGGTTATACATATAACTTGTCCAATTCAGGTCTAAGCCCACACCAGACTGGTAGTACATAAATCAAGACAAATCTTAGTCGTCTGATTTCGATTTTCGTGCCGATCACCAAATATAGGCAAAAAATATATATAATATCAAACTCTGCTATTTTCCGAGTACAATCTAAAAATGACAACAAAAACACAATCCATTGGCCGGATTAAAAAGTCAACATAAGATCAAAACATTCCAAAAATGGCAACTTTTGATTCAGGCAGTATGAGGTTAAGATATATATACGTGAACTTCCTTTCGACGAGACGAATCCAACAGGTCTGGTTTGAGGTTGAATGGTGGCTGGAATCGTCACCGGTGACGAAAAATCCAAAATGGCCACTTCTCCTTCTCCGGTGACGGCGAGCTCCCAGGCAGTTGTAGCTGGTCGGCGTCAGCATAGGCGCAGTGTTGGCGAGCTCCACAGGTGATTCTCGCGGTTCTCGACGAGACGAATTCAACGAGTCTGGTTTGAGGTTGAATAGTGGTTGGAATCATCGCCGGTGACGAAAAATCCAAAATGACCACTTCTCCTTCTCCGGCGATGGCGAGCTCCCAGGTAGTTGTAGCTGGCTGGCGTCAGCTTAGGCGCAGTGCTGGTGAGCTCCACCGGCGATTCTCGCGGCTTGGCGACGGTAAGAGGCGACGGCACCTCCTTCGATGGTCGTTGGCCGAGAGTGAGCAGAGGGTGCGAGAGAGCATCGGGGAGAGAAAAAAAAATGACAGGGTCACGTGGCCCTATCTTATGGGGCTATGCAATTTTTTAAAAATTGCACAATAGTCTCCAAAATTTCAAATTTCTTTCAAACAGTCCCCCAAAAATTACAATTTGGTCATTCTGCACAAAACTTTGCAAATTAATCCCCTCTTATTATATCCGGAAAATTTGTAAAATGTCCAAATTACCCTAAAAAAAATCCGGATTTTTACATATATCATACAATGTTTCGGGGGGAGGGGGGAACTTATGCTGATTTATTAAGAATTATTGTTAATTGAAGCATTTATAAAATAATAAGAATCCTTTCATAAAATAAAATAAACTTAAAGCGTATATAAGTTAATTTTAGTGAAAAACTATATAACGTCCTAGTCTTCACAGTTTGGTTTAAATTTAAATTTCATAACATCAACTATCATGCTACGGTGACATATTATTTGTCTGAAAATTTGCAGAAATGTTTTAAAATTAATTTCGACATGAAGATACTTAATAATCACATTTAAGTTAAAGACTCGAGCATAAGACGATATAGTCTTTTTGTTATTGCGGGATAGTAATATAAAGATATATATATATATATATTAAGATATATATATATATATATATGGGCACTAATCTAATAGGTATTTTTTTATTATTTTGGTTAATAAAAATTTATCATGTATATTTATTTATAATAAAAAAAGAAAAAAATAATATTAATAATACACGATTTTTCATATATCTAGTTATAGCTATTGGATCATCGTAAGATGATGACACAACGGCTAAAAAAAATACATATTGAGTTGACAACTTATATATATCAAACTCAATCATCAACAATGAAAACAGAAAAGTACAAATAATTTTTTAAAAATTAGGTGAGATAGATATTTTAATAGTATGTTTTGGAAAATAGATACAATTTTAAAACTCTTTTGCAAATACACATTTTAATAGTCTGACCAGCGTATTAGAATTATAAAGTTGTGTCCACTTCCAAAAAGATGCTATTGAATAGGCACGTTGCAAAAGATACCATAATCTATTGGGAAAAGTTTTCTAAATCATAAATATTCGTTTTCAAAATCATATTTCTATAAAATATTTGTTTTTTATTTTTATATCATAAATACCTATTTATAGATAAATATAGACTATTATTGCTTTATACATGAAATGTATACGAAGATATAAATTTTATGGATGAAGTGTACACCGTGGTCTTTATTTTATGAATAAAAATTACACTAAAAATTCACACACATTTTAAAATGTATACCATATGTCAAATTTATAATGAAAAATATAAATTGTGGTAAATATTTATATTATAATTATATACCCTTCATATTTTACACACAAAATGTGTTCCTCATGAATAAAATTTACATAAATATGAACCACTCCTATTTTGCGTAAGAAATTTGGAAATAAAGACAGTATTTTTGAAAGAAAAATTAAAAATAAGTATTATAAAAATAAGTTATATAATTGGATACTAGGCGTAAATTTCTCCGATCTTCAGCAATGTCATCTTTTTTTTTTCTTGGATGACAGTCATCTTTTTACTATTTGCATTTCTCTTTTTATTTTGAGAAATTAAGTGAAATGGACATTTTTAATAATGTATTTTGGGAAATGAACTCATATTAAAATTCCTTACAAAAGAGACATTTTTAATATTGTGTTTTGGAAAATGAACTCATATTAAAATATCTTGCAAAGTAGACCTTTAAAGGGTCTAGTGAGCGTGGTCTAGCGTATTTAGCAAGCATGATTGAGATTCAAGTTATAAAAAAGATCTATTTCACAAAATATACTATTAAGAGGAATTATTTTGCTAACGACCTTTTTTTTTCCTGAATTTATTTAACTCCTAGACCTTTAAATGGTATGGTGAGCATGGTCTAGTGTCTTTAGCAAGATAGATTTATTTGGTGTAACATATGACTAAAGTATGAACTAAATAAAAAATAAGTAAATATTACTGGCACCCACATTATTTGAAAAATGTCTAATAAAAAATAATATCAAAAATATTTGGGACCCATGATTAAAAAAATAATAAAAAAAATAAATACAAAAAGTAAAAATATGGACCTTCATTTATTGTGAAATGAAAAAAGAAATGATTGGAATATTTTAACTCATCTTACAAATGAGTTATAATAATCTCCTTCAGGGGTACTAATTAAACTAATATGTCCTCCTATTCTACATTATCCAAACATAGGAGTGGACAAAATAATCTAATTCCTCATTTAGTCCAGCCAGCAAATGCTCCATTAATATTCAATTGATAATGTTTTTAGCACTCGAAAAAAAACATGTAATTGTCTCAGATTTTTACACTAATTTTTTAAGTCTAATCTTACTACCTATTTCACACTTTTTTTTTGGGGTCTCAATTTTGATACTTGGTCTATAAAATGATTGTTAAAAAATAAAGCAAAAAGCATAAGTAAGGTGTCATATTCAGTATACTTTAAAAGCCATTGGCCAAATGAGATATGGTCATTATTTTGGGGCTAAAATAAGATTTACAATGACAATTCTAATGGAATGAAATTTGAAAAGAAATAAAGAATGGATTATTTAGTTCAAACTAGAAACAATACTAGAACGGAATGAATAAAAGATTGTTGTTGACAAAAATGCAATCACTTTTAGATATTTTAATAGGATAAAAAAGAAAACTTAAGTTTTTAAAAATTTGATTGAATATAAAACCGTTATTTCTTAGTTCTTAGTAGTAAAGTAGAATAATAATCCATTATTAAATATAATTGTGATTCTATTAGAATGTTAATTCCTTAGCTAAATCTGTAACCAAACAATAAAATGTACTTATAGTTTGAATAATCTTTCTATTCTAAAGTTGATTCTTTTAAACCAAATATGTTCTATATGTTTCTATTCCAAAGTTGATCATTTTAAACTAAATATGCCCTATACTTATAGTATCTTTTTTCACACATGTTGTTTATAAGAGGTTGGTTTTTCAAAATTCTTTTTCTAATTATCATTGAGAAAAGAGACTATAGCGACGATATTTATAGCGGTAACATTCTGTCGCCGTTATAGACCTATATGTATAGCGACGATACTGAATTTTTTGTCGCTATTAAAGGTCAACCATAAAAGATTGACAACAAAATACTAAAACATCGTTGCTATAGGCAAAAACGTAGTGACGACATGAGAAACATGCCATTGTATAGTAATTTATATGTGGAAAAATAGGCATTTTTTGAGACTATAGCGACACTATTCATCGCCGTTATAGAATTTTTTAAAATTTTGTTATTTAAAAAAAGAATTAATTAATATAAAAGTTAAAAAACTATAGCGACGACAACTTGTCGTCGCAACTTATCATCACTATAGGTAAACTGAAAAATTTGGGTGGATAATTAGTGACCGCCGAAATTTGATCCGAAAAAAGATTAAAATTAAAATGGTGTCGTCAAGACTATAGCAATAACGTGCAAGATTTATAGCAGCGATATAGGTCCTGCAACATAAAAACTTCAAATCGTCTTCTTCGTCATTTTTTCTCATTCTCACACATATCTCTCTCTTTTTAACCTCTCTCTCTCTCTCTCTCTCTCTCTCTCTCTCTCTCTCTCAACGTAGAGCGGCACCGCCACCATCCTCCTCTGTTGTCCCCTTTCACCAGCTCACCAGTTAGTTTTTTTTTTTTAAATATTTATTTAGACTA
>JXTB01000122.1:534822-609349 GCA_002914805.1 Parasponia andersonii
TAGCGACGACATATATCGTCACTATAGTAGACTATTCTGATGATAAAATTTGTCGTCGTTATAGAGGTGCTATACCGATAGATCTATATTGACGCCTAATTCTGAGAGCCCTCTCCTTGTACTGCATGTGCATGTGGATTTTTTCAACATTTCTTGTTTTAAAAGGATATATTGTTTTTTTTTTGGATTGTTTTTTTTTTTCCAAAAAAGAAGAAGAAGAAGAAGAAAGATATGTTGTTTTTTTTAACATTTTATTTCTCGTAGCTCATATATAACAGATCGTTTTTCCCACATTGCAGGGGTTAGATTTCTTCCCAAATGTCTTTTCCCACATTACCATCCTAGTTAATTACTGACTATATAGGACATATCATTTTGTCCCACGTGTGTGAAATCAATATTTTTTTTTTAACGTACCCTCCCTTTTCTGATTTTGTTAACTTCTATATCATACTTTAATTAGAATAATTAAAACTAATTAGTATACATATACCATTTATATCATGTTAATATACCACTATATATTTCTAATTAATAACTTTCCTTCACGTAATTAGTCAATTAATTAGTAACAACTAACGACTCACCTACACATAACATTTATAAAAAGAATAGTACACTAGGTAAAATCCTTGGTACTGTTCACATCTGTGTTGACCGGAGATGGGCGTTAATTAATAATATTTATCACAGCTAACATACCACATGAAGCATTGTAAAAATAGGATACTAGGTGAGAAGAGTCCTCCATTAATAATATAACCACTTATTTTGTCCAAAAAAAAAAAAAACTAGGATTACACTAGATAAGATCTTATTATTCTTCGCATTAGGAGTAATGTAATTACACAGTTGACTGGAGATGGATGGATTGACCAATTTCAAATTTTGACTGCCTACCAGTCATCTGACAATAGAAAATTGACAATGTTTTTCTTTTCCAAAATATTATTATTATACATATATTAACTAGCAATAGTAATACACGTACTTGGAATTTTCTGTACTGATTTGCTATAGATTTGGATAATATTGCCGTACGTTCAAATCCTTAGAAAAAAACAAATTGCTCTTTCTATACTAAAAAGAAAAGGTCAAACGATATATTTTTCTTTTATTTTCTTTTACCTTATTATCCAATATATTGAATAATATATATTTTTTCCATCTGGGGAAAAATAGTTTGATGTAAAGACGTATCCATTTGACAACTAAAACTCTTCCGTAATTTGCTCTTTTTTTTTTGAAAAAAAAAACTGTCACATAATTTTAGATGTAGTGATCTCATTTGAGATAAAGTATAGTTAAATCATCTAACAATTTTATGAGTATCCCAGAATTAGTCAGGAAGAGGCCCCTTTTCTTGTTTAAACGTAAAGATAAATACTAACGCAGAGTTTTTTTTTAAGAAAAAAAATTAAAAAAAAAACTAACGCATCAGTATGAAGTAGTAGATATTACGAGATTTTTTTTTACTGAAACACGGCAAAACAAACATAGAAAAAAAAAAAAAAAGTAAAGATGGTCAAGTATCATTTGTTTAACATGGTAAACTTGAGAAAAATGTCAATGTCCTTGTACATATTTTGATGGGAGATAACAACATGTATATTTGCTTTCTATATATATATATATTCTTATTTAATACAATTTTTTTTTTAAAGATAGATTTATAGTCAGGCTAAATATGGACAATTATTAACTTGACATGTGGCCAGGTAAAGTTGTACTCTAGGCGCCACAGTTTTGCGCCACAATTTTCCTCGCGCCATTTCCAATTGGAGAAGATTACTTAAGAAATTAAGAAAGTCTTATTTCATTTTCTATATCTATAAGAAAAAAGCTAGGTTGAATACTCCAAACAGGTATTAGCCGCTCCATCAAATATTTCATTCTATTCCTTGGTCAATATTATGGCCAAGCGACCTAAGATTGGAGGGGTTGAACCAGAAAATATTACTGCCTCCAAATTTATATCCATTGTTACTGACGATCTACTCTTGGAAATACTTGTCCGACTCCCCGATTCTCGATCCGCAATCCGGTGTAGCATCGTATGTAAACACTGGTTTTCTCTTATATTTAATTATGTCTTTATTTCCAACTTCACTCACTATCAACGAACTGTTGGGAAATGAGTTAATATATATTAATATATATTGGACTTGTTCTGGGCTTGGAAACCGTATATATTAAAAAGTTCAATTGTGTGTATTAGAACTTATTTTCGTGAATCATTTTGAAGTTAAAAATTGAGTGAGACCCACGTTTTGTTGATGAAAAATTTTAGTGAATTTTTGTTATTCTTTGCGAGAACATCGATTTTGCATATTCACATGCTCAAAATGGTGCACGAATGAATAATAAATTGTTGCTTAAAAGTGCATCATTGAAATGGAAAAATAAAAGAAAAATGCTAGAGTCTCACATTGGTGGGAAATACATGGTGCAAATGGTAGATAAAGGCTTATGTTTTGTAATAGTGGTAAGAATAACTACCATAGATGCTATTTCAGGTGCGCACAAAGGAGTATAAATCTTAGAACTTAGGCTTAAATTTGCATGTTCTCGCGTGTGCCTACACACAAATGCTAGGTCGAAACTTGGACCATAGTAAGTCAAATTTTTTGTTGTGGCCTTTCTTTCTTTTTTTTTTTTGACCATTTTGTTGTAAAAGATTATGCTTAATACATGAACCTGCCTGCTAGAAGACCAGATAACATTTTGGATGTTGAAACTGTCAAAGCCATAAAACTGATTAAAGTTTTTTAACATTTTGTTTAGGCTGTCATGTGTAACAACCTTGCTAAAGGCTTAAAAACGTTGTAATAACCATACTTATGACTAAAAAAAGAAAACATTTTGGGTTTAATGGAATAGGTTTTTGGTTTTGCTAATAAGTCCTCTTTTGAAGACTATAAAATGAGAACTTTCCCTCCTTTTTCCACACACCAACAACAATCAGAAGTAATCCAATTTGATTCTTTCCATCATTCTCTCTTAAAGTCTCTAGTTTCTAGTGTTCTTTAGTTCTTCGGTTTTCTAGCTATAGTTCTTTGAATATATCTAGGAATTTCATAGCTAGATTTCATAAGTGTGTTAGAGTTCGTAACAATCTAGTTCATAGAGCAAAGGTATTAGTGCTTCACTTGTTGCTTTTAGTCATTATATATTGGAAAACAGTCGCTTGCAAAATCCTTAAGCATTCTGGTGGAGAAAACAAATCAGTTTTAAGGATTCTGTGTGGTACACAGACTTCGGATGTTAACAATCTTTTGTTTTGCAGGAATACTTATTGGAGTGTTGCCAAAATTCTGTTTAAAATTAGAGCATAATAATTTTAGTAACATTATTTGTTGAAAATTTTGTTATAAAAATTTGTAACCTTATATATTGTATATGTATTGCGTGTTATTATTATTATTTTTTTTATAATCTTAAATCTGACTCTTGTTTTTTATAAGGTTTTTATCAGGTTGCATGTTAAAATTTATTTTATTAAATTTTTTTATACTAGGTTGTATGTTAAAATTTATTTATTAAATTTTTTATGCTCTTATATAAGGTTTTTATTAGGTTACATGTTAGAATTTATCTTTATTAAATACTTTATACTATTATTTATAATATATATAATTCCAGTTGTTTGAGTATATATATTACTCTGCTGCTTTGTTATTACTATTATTCTTTGTGTGGAATTTTTGTGGAGGAAATTTTGTATTCTGTCTAAGGAGATCAAGTTTGAAGAGGAAGCATTTGTGACACCTCTATGTTTTTCTCAAGAGTTTCTTTGAAATTCTATCTAGGAGATAGGATTTTAAGTGGGACCTATTTATGAACCCTCGGAAATTTTCTGGGAACTAATTTGTATTGAAATTAATGATCTTTGTTTGATTAATTTCAGAGATAGAGAACAACAATGTTGATGTTGTCAATGCCAAGAACACAACTAGTTCTTAATAGCCTACTGTGGCATCTGCAGTGTAAGTGCTTGTCCTTGCTGTGGCTCGAGTGACAAACCCTTTTGTGACTCCAATGATACCATTTGCATACCATAAAGAGAAGTCTGAGAAGTTCAATGGGTTGAACTTCAAAATGTGGCAGCAAAAAAATGTTATTTTATCTGACCACATTGAACCTTGAGAGGTTCATGACTAAAGAAACTCTAAAAGTCAAAGAAAATGAGCAAGATTTCTAAGTTCTTACTACAGTGGATGCTTAGAAATAATCTGACTAGTTATGCTAAATCTATGTAATAAATAGTTTGACCGATTCACTATATAATGTATATCGTAATAAGAAAATGGAAAAGGAATTATAAGAGTCGCTAGACAATAAATATACAACTGAGGATGTTGGTTCTATGAAATTTGTGGTGGGACGCTTCTTCGATTATAAAATGGTCAACTCTAAAATTGTAATCAGTCATATTTAGGAGTTTCAGTTAATTCTCCATGAGATTCAGGCAGAGGAGATGATCCTTTGTGAACCCTTCCAATTAGTTACTATTATTGAGAAGCTACCCATTTCATGTAAGGATTTCAAGAGATAACTAAAGTATAAGTGAAAGGCCATGAGCCTTGAAGACCTTATTATAAGGCTCTGCATTGAAGAAGACAACAAATGTGCTAAAAAGACATGAGCATCGTCTAGTACGTTTAGGGTAAAGGTAAATATTGTGGAGCATAATGAAAGCTCCAAGGCTAAGAAGAATAAATCAAAGAAAGGGTCCAGGCTAGGACCTAAAAATAAAGTGAGCAACAAGCAAAAATTGTAAGGAAAATACTTTAACTGTGATCATAGGACTTCAAATTACCGACTTCCAAAGAAGAAGAAGAATAAAGCCAACGTGGTGGATGGAATCACAAAAGATGTAGAAGGCATAAGTCTGTTCGCAGTCATTTCTGAAGTCAACCTTGTTGGATTCAATCCAAGAGAATGGTGGATTGACACTAGAGCTTCAAAACATATTTGTTCTGACAATGGCATGTTCATAACCTTTGAACTGATAGAGAATAGGGAGAAGCTCTTCATGGGTAAGTCAGCCACGTCTGAAGTATAAAGTCTGGGGAAAGTGGTGCTATAGATGACCTTTAGGAATGAACTGACTCTGAATAACATAACGTATATACTGGATATTTGTAAGAACCTTGTGTCTAGTTTATTTCTGAATAAGCACAGATTCCACATGGTGTTTAAGTCAGATAAATTTGTATTGACCAAAAATGGTCTTTTATACGAAAGGGATATGAATGTGGGGGTATATTCAAACTAAATGTAATGACTGTAAAGGCCAATATTAATAAAGCTAGTTCTTCTGCTTATTTAATTGAGTCTTTTATTTTATAGAATGGTAGACTAGGATATATTAGTTATAATACTATATATAGATTAATTAACTTAAACCATATTCCTGCTTTTCAAATTCATATAAAGCATAAGTGTTAAACTTGTATTGAGTCAAAATTAACAAGGTTATCTTTCCAAATTTTTGAAAGAAATATTGAACCTCTTGATTTAATTCATAGTGACATTTGTGATTTAAAATTTGTACAAACCAGAAGAGGCAATAAGTATTTTATTATTTTTATTGATGATAGCACAAAATAGGATTATGTGTATTTGCTAAAATCTAAAGATGAAGTAATAGAGAAGTTTAGTCTTTATAAAAATGAGGTTGAAAATCAACTTAATAAGAAAATTAAGATGATTAGAAGTGACCATAGAGGAGGGTATGAATCACTTTTTGGTGAATTCTATGCACAACATGGAATAATACATGAGGTCACTACACCTTAGTCGCCTCAGTCAAATGGTGTTGTTGAGAGAGAAAATCATACCTTAAAAGAGATAATGAATGTATTACTGTTAAATTTTGAGTTGCCTCAAAATATGTAGAGAGAAGCTATTTTAACAACTAATTACCTTTTAAATAAGGTACCCTATAAGAAAGAAGAAAAGACACTTTACGAATTGCGGAAAGGTAAAAAGCCTTCCTACAGATACTTAAGAATTTGGAGATGTCTTGCTAAAGTATTGGTACCTACTCCTAAAAATGTGAAAATAGGACCAAAGATAGTAGATTATATTTTCATTGGTTGTATACATAATAGTAGTGCTTATTGGTTTCTTGTATATGAGTCATAAATCCCAGACATACACAAGAACACAATAATAGAATCGAGAAATGCATCATTCTTCGAACATGAATTTCCGTATAAATCTAAGGAATTACCTAGTACATCTAAACGAACTTGTGAGGCTATCACTGAGGATAGTCAAGACCAAGAACAAGTTGTTAAAGATGAGCCTAGACACAGTAAAAGAGCGAGAACTGAAAATCTTTTGGTCCAGATTTTTTTAATATACTTGTCGCAAAGTGAACCTTAAAGTTTCCAAAGAGATATGAGATACACTGACAAAGCTATATCAGGCCAAAATTTTCTTGAAGAGAAAGCTTTACACCCTTCAAATGGTGGAATAAATAATGGTGACCAACCACATCAATACCCTCAACTCTCTATTTTTGTAGCTCACAACAATGGAGCATAAAATAGAGAATAATGAACATGTGAAAATCATATTTCAAAGTCTACTTGATTCGTATGATCAGCTCATCATTAATGTCATCAGCAATGCCACAACTCTAGTTTTCAACGATCTTACAATTGTTGTTCTTGAAGAAAAGAATTGGTGTAAGAACAAAGAAGACAAATCGGCAAGTACACTGCAAACAGAGGCTTTGACAATGAGAGGGAGATTAATGAAATGTGGCCCTAGTAGGAGTCAGAGTCATGATAGATCAAAGTCAAGAAGTAAGAAGAATATCAAATGTTATCATTGTGGCAAGAAAGGGCACGTTAAAAAGAAGTGTTGACAACTCAAAAAGAATAGAGATTGCAGAGGGAAGGACCCCGAGTCATCAAATGCTTAAGGGAATGTGGCAAGCACTTCAGATGATGGAGAAATACTCTACAACGAAACAACAATAATTTCTAAGGAAAGACATAAGCTTACTGATATTTGGTTAGTAGATTCAGGAGCAACATGGCATATAACTTCTTACAGAGAGTGGTTTTACACATATGAACTTGTCTCTAGAGGATCTATGTTTATGGGTAACGATCATGCCTTAGAGATTACTAAGATTAGTACTATTAAGATGAAAATGTATAATGGTATTATTCGTACCATTCAAGAGGTGCGACATGTGAATGGCCTAAAAAATAATCTATTTTCTTTAGGACAATTAGATAACCTTAGTTGCAAAACTTGTGTCGAAAATAGGATCATAAAAATTATGAAGAGTACACTTGTAGCAATAAAGGTGGAGAATATCCTAGTAAATTTATACATACTTAAAGGAGATACAACGACGGAAGCAGAAACATTAGTTGCTTTAACAAATTATGGAGAAGAATCAACGATGATGTGGCATTATAAGCTTAGCAATATGTCAGAACGAGGCTTGAAGATTCTTTCTGAATGAAGGTTACTTCCTGATCCCACAAAGGTATCTTTACCCTTTTGTGGACATTGTGTCACAAGCAAATAGCATAGATTAAAATTTGGCACATCTAGTTCTAGAAGTAAGAAAGTTCTAAACTTGGTTCAGTCTGATGTTTGGCAAGCACTGGTGATGTCCCTAAGAAGAGCTAGATATTTTGTATCTTTTATTGATGATTACTCCAAGAGATATTGGATATTAGGTGTAACACAAGGAAGGAAAGCTAATGGCAATAAATTGGTCTACAAGATCAAGCATGATAGCAATGATCAAATGGAGCCGTTTCATGCGAGATTGATAGTAAATGGATATACTCAGAAAGAAGGTATTGACTTCAACAAGATATTTTCACCTGTAGTTTGATTGACAATAGTTAGAGTAGTTTTGGCGATGTGTGTTACGTTTGACCTACATCTAGAACAGCTAGATGTGAAAACTACTTTTCTTCATAAAAAATTTGAAGAAGAAATTTATATGCTCTAACCAAAAGATTTGCTAAAATAGGCAAGGAGAACTTAGTTTGCAGGTTGAACAAATCTCTATATGGTCTCAAATAAGTGCCAAGGTATTGGTATAAGAGATTTGACTCCTTTATCATAAGCCTTGAGTACAACAGACTCAGTTCAGACTACTACACATACTTTAGGAGGTTTGATGAAGATAATGATTTTATTATCTTATTGTTGTACGTGAACAACAATTGGTAATAGGCCCCAACAAAAGTAGAGTCCAAGAATTGAAGGCACAGTTGGTTGGGGAATTTGATATGAAGGACTTAGGACCAGTAAACAAGATTCTAGGGATGCCAATTCACCAAGACAGTAGTAACATGAAGATTTGACTTTCTCAGAAGAATTATTTGAAGAAAATCTTGCATCTCTTAAGTATACAAGATTGTAGGACAATCTTTAACCCACTTCATGTTAACTTCAAGTTATCTTCCGAGATGTTTCCTAACAATGAAGCAGATAGGATAGTGATGTCTCGAGTACCGCATGCATCAGCGGTGGGAAGCCTAATATTTGATATAATATGCACAAGACCAGACATTACATAAGTAGTGAGAGCAATTAGTCAGTATATGACAAATCCTAGTGGAGAGTATTTGAATACTATGAAGAGGATTTTGAAGTACATCAAAGGAACCTCAAATGCTACATTATATTATGGAGGATCAGAATTTACTATTAAAGGATATGTTGATTCAAATTTTGCGGGTGATTTTGTTAACTAAAATCTACTACAGGCTATGTGTTTGCTCTTACAGAATGAGCTGTAGACTAGGTTTCGAAACTGCAAACTCTTGTGCCTTTATCTACAACATAAGCAGAATATATGACAGCTACACAACCTTGTAAAGAGGCTATTTGGATTCAAAGGTTATTAGAGGAGCTCAGGTACAAATAAAAAAAGATTCATCTATTTTGTGACAGTTAGAGTGCCTTGCACATTGCAAGGAATCTAACCTTTCATTCTTGGACAAAGCATATAGGGTGTTCAATATCACTTTGTTTGAAAAGTAGTAGAAGATGGAAGCGTGGATACGAAGAAGATTCATACCAAGGAGAACCTAGTAGATGCTTTAACTAAACCAATCAACACTGATAATTTCCAATGGTATAGATCCTCATATAGCCTAGCAGATGCGTAAGCAGTATGAAGAATTGACAAGCGAAGAAAAGTGCTATTTATCAAATATGAAGACATGATTAACATCAAGTCTTCAAGTGGGAGAAATGTTGAAAAGTCAAAAAAGAGGTTAGTAGTACCATCCTATTTTGAATCAAATATTCCGGCACCAACCATGGTGCCACCCATATGTTTATAAAAAAAAGGAAGAAAGGAGGAAAGGAGGGGTTCACCTATAAATACCCCCATCTTCCTCCTCTATTATCACCGAGTAAAAATCTTCTTCTCTTGTATAAAAGAGAGTTGACGTTTAGGAATTCCTCTTAATTCCTACTTTAGTTTTCTCCTAATTTGTTTAGAGTGAGTATTTTCTCCTATTTCAAGAGAGAAATATTCATTTGTACTCTCTTTATATTTAGAGAGAAGTGAGTTGTAATATCTTTTTTATAATGAAATTCTTCACAATCTTATCTATAGACATTGTTAGGTCAAAAATTTTGGCATTCTAAGTGACAAAGTTTTGAGAACTCAAGTTGATAAAAAGAAAAAGATGTTGTTACAACAAGTCTGAAGTTATTATAACAAGTCTGAAGTTATTATAACAAGTCTGATGTTGTTACAATAAGTGTTGGTTTTACAACAACTGAAACTTACGTTTTTCTTTATATGGAAACATTCTAAAATGTGCCTAAACGTATTTTGTTTCCATATTTGATGATTCTGGTGATAATATAGGTGAAATATAAATGGAATTTTGTACATAGATGTATATGATATTTTTCTTATTAATTATCAATCAATTCCTTTTATATTTACTATATATATCATTGATAATTTCCTCATCCTTTTGTCCTTGATTGATATCTAATTGTATCTTTTTAATCAATGAATTTGCACAGGTTTCTGAAGAGAATTCATAAGGATTTTCGTCCTTAATTATTGCTGGAAATTTGCTCATTAATTAATTAAGTTTCTTTTAGTCAATTGATTTGATTTGATGAGTTATTGTGATCAGATTTCCTGATCTATTGCAACAACTTCGGATATTTAAGGAAAGATTAGTTAATTTTCTTAAATCTTGGCTTTTGATTGATATTAATTAAAATATAATTTTTTAGGTTAATTATCAATCTTTGGCAGGTTAAATGAAGATTTCTAGCCGTCTAAAACGTGTCCAAACCAAATCAAATAAGCAATCATGAATCTAGATATTTTCCTAGTAATTGTTCAGAAAGTTGTTCAGGCTGATTACAACATTTATGGAAAGATTTTAATTTTTTTATTAACTTTTTCCTTATTTGATTTTAGCCTATTCACACTATAATGGACGACAAAGGGGTTGGAATTCACCTATAAAAGCTCTAATACTCCAAGGAATTATTTATGCATTTCATTGAGAGAAATATACTTAGAGAGAGTTTTTGTTTATAAGGCATAGAGCATGTTCTATGGCCATTGAGTGACTTAGAGAGCTTTAGGGTTTTCTAAGTAATTTGTTTGAGTGCATCTTGCTCTTTGGGAGGAAGAACAATACGTCTTCGGGAGGAGATAGATCCGGACCAGTGAAGGGAGTTCACATGTGAAGGATCAACAAGACGAAGGGAACTCGCTAAATAAGATTAGTAAAGTCGTTACACGCATTACGATAATTAAAAAGATGGAGTCTTTTATTGCGTTAGTCAATTGGTATTTGTAATTTTTATACTTTACTAATTTGTTTAATATCTGGGCGTGGCCCCGTGGAGTAGGAAAGATCCGAACCACATTAAAAATGTATTGTGTTTATTCTTTATTTTCTTGTTCTTGTTGCAAAATATGTACTCGTTATTGTAACAACTTTTCATACATGTGTTACAACATAATTGATTAATTATTAAAATTAATAAATTAATTAATTATTTGGTTATACCTAAAACAGATCTTTCAATTGGTATCAGATCAGAGTCACTTAATTTTTCGTGAGATTTTGGGATTTTCTGATCTGTTTTCTGTTAGAATGTCTCTTTTCAATGAAGGAAGATCAATTTCTTGTCCACCGTTGCTAGATGGGACAAATACCCTTATTGGAAGACTAGGATAAGAGCATTCATCAGAGCACTCGACATTAAAGCTTGGAGGTCTATTCTTACAGGTTGGTCTCTTCTTGTTATCAGAGCTGATGATGGAACAACCTCATTGAAATCCGAGATTGATTGGTCACCTCAGGATGATTTGCTGGCAAGTTACAACACCAAAGCTCTACATGCCATTTTTAATGGATGTGATATAGAGCAAATCAAGTTGATTTCTTCATGTGAAACTACCAAGGAGGCATGGGAAATCCTTCAAACTCATTTTAAAGGCTCAGGTGATGTAAAGCGTAATAAACTCGCAAATCTTACAACTAGATTTGAGCAAATACGTATGGAAGAAAATGAATCTTTGTCTTAATATTATACAAAAATGTGTGATATTGCTAATGAATTGTTTGCTCTTAGTGAAAAGATTCCTGAAGCTATTTTAGTAAGAAAAATTGTTAGGTCTCTTCCTGATCATTTTCAACCCAAGATTATAAAAATTGAAGAGAGCAAAAATCTAGACATCATGAAGGTTGAAGATTTGATGAGTTCTCTTCGAGCATTTGAAATGAATATAATGGTAAGAAAGAAAGAGAAATCCAATACTCTTAAATCCTCACAAGAAAACATTGGAGTCATAAATGACGAAGAAGGTGGTGACAAACTTGCTTTACTTACAAAATTTTTTTAAAAAAATCTTAAGGAAAGTAGGCAAGAACTCTGGTTCTGTTTCATCCTCATCCAAATCACGTAAGACCTCTTCTAAATCTCCTAATTCTTCTAACAAGAAAGGTGTGCAGTGCAGAGAATGCCAAGGATTTGGGCTCATACAATCTGAATGTGCAAACTCTTTGAAAAAGAAGCCTAAATCCTTCGCATCAACTTAAAGTGATGAAAAATTTGAAGGCAGCCAAGAATATGACAACAATGTAAGTAATCATGTTGCTTTTGTTAGTTCATTTTTTCAAAGTAATCTTTGTCATGTGCAGGAAAAATCAGTTGTTTGTTATACAGTCTCGGATGTTGATGACAAAGAATTGCCTTTGACTGAATCTGAATCCGATTCAGATACTGATGAAGATTCACTTGGCGATGCATACAAAAAACTATATGCTCAATGGGAACATATTTGTGCTAAAAACCGTGGTATGGTAAAAACCAATTCTCTTTTGGTTGAGTATAAAGAAAATTCTTTTAAAAGAATTCAAGAACTAGAATTAACTATTGATGAAAAAGAAAGAAGATTAAAAGAGGTTTCTATGGAACTTAAGAGAATAATGAAATCTCTCAAAATGCTTAATTTTGGTTCATCTCAATTAGATCATTTTTTGACTTCTGGTAAGTTTTCTGGTGATGTTACTGGACTTGGTTTTAAAGATGAGTGTTCAGGAATAAAAACTATTTTTGTGAAAGAATCGGTTACTGCTCCTGCCAGAACACATGTTGTTGCAACAACAGGTTCAAAGAAAATTTCTGCACCCGTCAACACATCACTTGTTGCAACGATAGGATCTCGTTCAACATTCAGAAATGGCCTTAGTTTTGTACAACCAATAGGTAAATATAACAAACGTATTGCAATAACAGATTCGTTCATAACAAGCAAAGGTAAGAAATTCATACCCATTTGTCATTTTTGTAGTGTTAAAAGTCATATTCGGCCTAGATGTTTTACCATGATGATTTTACTAGAAAAAAATTATTTTAAAAAGTCATTTTTGGATTCTCCTCAAAGAAAAACTCCAACACCAAAAATTGATTTAAAAAATAATGCCAGAAAGATATGGGTAAGAAAGTCTAACCTTAATTGTTTTGCCTCTTTTACTTGTCTAAGAATTGGTGCTACTAACTCGTGGTATTTTGATAGTGGTTGTTCCAGGCATATGATAGGTGACAAGTCTGTCATGACAAACTATAAGATTGTCACTGAAGGTATGGTGACATTTGGTGATGGTGTAAGGGGGAGAGTTCTCGACATTGGAACTGTCAACATTGATGGTTTTCCGAAACTGAAGATAGTGATGCACGTAGAAGGTCTGAAGGCTAATTTGATTAGCATCAGTCAACTGTGTGACTTAAATTTGAACATGCAATTCACTAATGAAAGGTGTCAAGTCTTAGACATTTTAGGTAAATGTGTGTGGAAGGTTTCAAATCTTTGGATAATTGTTACACTATCTCTCCTAGTACACACACATATCACAAAACTTCTTTGAATAATTCTGATTTGTGGCATGAAAGACTTGGTCACTTGAATTTCAAAGCACTAAGAAAACTGGGAAGTATTGGTATTATTCGTGGTTTACCATCTCTTGGTAAACAATCTTCTGAAGTGTATGGACCATGTCAATATGGAAAGCAACAAAAATCCACACACAAGGTGATTCAACAGATTTCAACATCAAAGGTATTGGAATTATTATATATGGATCTGATGGTCCTATGCAAACAACAAGTGTGGCAGGTAAATATTACATCTTTGTTTGTGTTGATGATTTTTCTAGGTTTACCTCGGTTGCATTTTTGAGAGAAAAATCCAATACTTTTGATGTTTTTAAGAGTCTATATTTGAAATAAAGAAATGAGAGAAATTGTAACATTGGCAAGATTGTGAGAATAAAAAGTGATCATGGAAAGGAATTTGAGAATTCTGTTTTCACTAAGTTTTGTGATGATCATGGTATTGCTCATGAGTTTTCTTCTCCTAAAATACCACAACAAAATGGTGTTGTAGAAAGAAAAAATCGTACCTTGTAGGAAATGGCCCGTGTGATGCTAAACAGCAAGAGATTACCAAAGAAGTTATGGGCTGAAGCAATAAACATGGTATGTCATACCATAAATCGAGTTTATTTGAGACCAAGTACAAAAATGACACCATATGAGATCTGAACAGGAAAGAAACCCAATGTAAGTTACTTTCATGTCTTTGGTAGCACATGTTATATTTTGAATAGTCGTGAACACTTGGGTAAGTTTGATGCAAAAAGTGATATTGGTGTATTTCTTGGTTACTCTAATAATAGTAAGGCATATCGTGTATATAACATGAGAAGCCAAACCATTATAGAGTTTACTAATGTAGTTGTTGATGACTGTAGTGATTTTTCTGAATTTTTAAAGGAAGAAATTATAAACAGTTTTACTGATGAAACTATTGATTCAACAGAATCAGTTGTTGCAACAACTAAATCTGCTGAAAAATCTAACGTTACAACAACAGAATCACATGCCGTTTTTTCCAATCTAGAAATTCCTGAATTATCCATGAAGGATGATGAGTCTCTTGAAAATCTTTCTAGAAAAGAACCACCCTCTAGAGTAAAGAAAAAATACCTAACAGATCTCACTCTTGGTAAGCTTGATGAAACCATGGTCACAAGGAAAAGGTACATAAATCTTGCTCAATATGTTTGCTTTGTTTCTATGGTTGAGCCTAAGAATGTCAAAGAGGCTCTACTTAATGAGTTTTGGGTAAAGGCTATGTAAGAAGAGTTAGAATAATTTTCTTATAATGATGTTTGGACTCTTGTTCTTAGACCTAATCATATAAATGTAATTGGTACCAAATGGATTTTTAAACATAAGTTTGATGAATTTGGCAACGTTGTGAGAAATAAAGTAAGATTGGTTGCCCAAGGATATACTCAAATTGAGGGCATTGACTTTGATGAAATTTTTGCTCCAGTGGCTAGATTAGAGTCTATCAGGTTACTTCTTGTAATAGCTTGTGTCATAAGTTTCAAATTATACCAAATGGATGTTAGAAGTGCTTTTCTGAATGGTATTTTGAATGAAGAAGCCTATGTTGAATAGCCTAAAGGATTTGAAGACCCACATTTGCTTAATCATGTTTTCAAATTAAAAAAGGCATTATATGGGTTAAAACAAGCTCCTAGGGCATGGTATGAGAGATTGACAATTTTCTTGATTGAAAGAGGTTACAAGAGAGGGGGAGTGGACACAATACTTTTTATCAAACACTTTGATTCTGGTATTATTATTACTCAAGTATATATGGATGATATAGTATTTGGCTCTACTTTTAACTCTAAAACGAGTTTGTCAATCAAATGAAGGTAGAACTTGAGATGAGCATAGTTGGAGTGCTCACATATTTTTTGGGTTTGCAGGTTACATAGCTTGAGGATGACATTTTCATTTCTCAAACCAAGTATGCCAAGAACCTTGTTTCTAAGTTTGGTCTTAAAAAAGCCAAACAATTTCGCACTCCCACGAGT
This sequence comes from Parasponia andersonii, assembly GCA_002914805.1. Taxonomy (NCBI): domain Eukaryota; kingdom Viridiplantae; phylum Streptophyta; class Magnoliopsida; order Rosales; family Cannabaceae; genus Trema; species Trema andersonii. The sequence goes on from JXTB01000122.1 coordinate 550,260, forward strand.
ACAATGCTAAAATTGACAAAAGATGAAGGAGGGGTAAGTGTTGATCCAACATTGTACAGAAGTATGATAGGTAGTCTTCTTTACCTTACTGCTTGTCGTCTTAATATTAGTTACAGTATTGGTGTATGTGCAAGATACCAGAGTAATCCTAAGGAATCTTATATTACTGATGTTAAGAGAATTATTTGCTATGTGAGTGGTACTCTTGGTTATGGTATTTGGTATTCTAGGAATACTAATGTGAATCGTGTAGGATATAGTGATGCGGACTGGGCAAGTAATGCAGATGACAGAAAGAGTACAAGTGGTGGTTGTTTCTACCTTAGAAACAACTTGGTTTTATGGCACAGCACAAAACAGAATTCGATTTCTCTGTTAACTACTGAGGCAGAGTACATTGCTGTTGGAAGTTGTTGTACACAACTTCTCTGGATGAAATAGATACTTGCTGACTATGGCTTTGATATAGATGTTATGATTGCGTTTTGTGATAATACAAGTGCAATAAACATTTCAAAAAACCCAGTGCAATATTCTAGGACAAAGCATATAGACATCCATCATTGTTTTATAAGGGAATTGGTTGAGAACAAAATAACAACATGTTGAGACTGAAAAGTAGATTGCGGACATTTTTACCAAAGCCCTTGATTCTGTAAAATTTGATTCCTTGAGGCCAGCTTTAGGAATCTGTTGTGTCTAAGTTGTGTTTTTGTGTTTTTCAATTTCAGCCAAAAATGTTTCTTTTGAATAAAAATATGTTGATAGAGATAAAGAGTGTATAAAGAGTTTAGATAATGTCTTTTTAATTTTTGTTATAAACTAGATTGTTTAATTATTTTGAATTGTTGTTATTTTGACATTGAAATCTCCAAATTCATAAATCTTGATGAATTTTTTGGATCGATTTTTAGTTGGCCAACTTTGTTTTAATGATCTCTTGAAACCTTGATGTGAAACAGGTCCCATGAATAGAAAGAGCTACCTACTCTGAAGTATAAAATTTGTCTTTGAGTAGTTTGGGACTTTGTATCACCAATATAGAGAGGATAATCTACCACGAAAAAGGGCTACCTCAGAGATAGTATGAAAGCTACTATCATGAATACTTAAAATAAAGGCATTAAATATATATATATATATATATATATATAAAATAAAAAAACATTGCCAATTGTGTGAAATAAAAAAATGAAAATAAATATAAAAAAGCTACGAATTTTGAGAAAATTATAAAGGGTAAGTTAGTTAGTTTTTGATCCAGTTTATTCATCTTGATTTTATAAATAAGGAGATTTATTTGTCAAAATTTTAACAATTTATTATAATTTTAAATCTTTTTTGTTTCAGGAATAAAATTGATATAATCTTCTTCCTTATTCTCTTTTTATCAAAATTATATCTTGAGTTTATGGAAATAAATTGGCTAAAATTGTGTTATTTTTGTGTGTGCTGATTTTTTTTAAAAAATTTAAATAATAATAATAAAAAAACAGCAAATTGTTTTTTATTTTTGGAAAGTTTGCAATCTGATTACTTCACTTGTTACAACATGTCAAAAACTTTCATGTTTTATTCTAATCAATCAGTTTCCTAAATTTGTGTTTGGGAAATCACCAAAAATTTTGATTTGAATTTTGAATTTCTTAATTTGATGGCTGATTGGTTCTATAAATGTGGCCTAATTGAATGAGTTAATTTTAACCTAATTTTTTTCTCACTCATGCTCACTCTTTTTGCCTCTACTTCAGCCGTTTCTTCTTTTTCTTTCTCTCTTCTTATTTTTACCTTGAGTTTTAGATTTTACACTCAATGATGGTGAAGACTCGTGGTGGTATTGCTTCAAAGAAACTTCAGACTTCTTCACCTACTGTCAAGACAACTTCCATGAAGAAGAAGAAAACGAACCCTCTAGGTTCGTCCTCTGCCTCTGCCGAAAACGCTCAATCTGAGGTCTCGAAACCAGTCACTGTGCCACCCAAAGTGGTGGCACCTGTTCTCCACCTTCGGTTGTACCAGAACCTGAGCCCATTAAAGAAGCTGAAGAATCGGGTGAAGATTACTCTCAAGCCGAGATTGAAGATGATGGTGGTTCTAATGACGAAGCCACCGCGGAAGCGGAAGATGTTGCCGATGCTGATGAAGAAGAAGAAGCCGGAGATGATGAAGGTGACGATGAGGTTAATCAATCCGAGTCTAATGATACACCTCCAACACCTGTTGCAACAAAATCGACGAAAGCCCCAAAATCTGTTGTTGCTGCCAAATCGATTCCATCCCTATCTGTTGCAACACCGGCAAAAATCAAGAAATCTGGAGGAATGAAATTCTTTGCAACAAAGGCTCTTACTTCTAAATCATCAAAACCTGATGATGTTGCAACAACTGTCAAAACCACTCCTTCAGTGAATTCAAAGAAGCCTACTCCAAAGAAGACTGAAATTTCGAAATCTTAAAAGGCTTCTAAAGTTGTTGCAATAACTTCTGAACAAGTTGTAATAACTGTTGTCTCTGTTCTATCCGCCCCTGTTCCCATTGCAACAATGCCATCCAATGCACAATCTGACATTTGAGAAGAGCTTAAAAGTTCAGAGAACGGTGATAATGATGAACCTAAGATTGAAGTGCCCGAATCATTAAATGACAAGGGCAAAGCTATTCAATCCGACACTCTTGAGGGTTATATTATTTCTCAAGTCTATTCTACTTCATTTTATACCATTGAGAATGAAGCTTTGATAAAAGATTATGAAAAAAGAACGTTTTGGGATGAAAGAAACTTCAATCTGGATTCTTTTAAGTCCTTAGAAATAGTCAAAATTCTAAGGATCTTTAGTGGACGAAAACCGTGACTGGCTTTGAGGGATATGTTCTTAGAATAGTCTAAGAATTCTATTGCAATATACATTAAGATATGACTGACCCTTTGAGTCCTTTTTATCAGAAAGTCTATGTTAGAGGGCATGTATATGATTTTTCTTTTTCGACTATTGCTGATTTCTTGAATATCCCTATGGTGGAATTAGATGAGTATGAAAAAGATTATGCAATTGATAATGTGGCATCTGAATTGCTTAGTGATGTCACTGTTTGGCCGAATGATTCACATGCTTTAAAATCTTGTGAGCTGACTTACAAGTATTCTGGTTTGCACAAGATTGCTTAACACAACTGGTGGCCAATAACTCATCAACCCACCGTTGCCAAAATTTCCCATATTTGCTGTTTGATATTGGCACAGGTTTACAAGTCAATCTTTCTCAAATTATTTTTTATGTGATTTATGATCTTCGTGGAGGAAGAAAGAAGAATAAAAAACGGCCATTCCCTAACTTGGTCTATGGGATTCTTCAACAGCAACATCCTTTGAAGCTTCCAATTGATTTTCTCTCTCCAGTTCTGCCTACTGTTTCTTACAGGTTGAAGGAAAAAGAGATTGCCGAACCACCTGTTGCAACAACTGCCAAATCTAAGAAGAAGACGGTTGTTGCCAAAAAATCTTCTCCTGTTACAACACCTTCTGTTGTGGTATCTCAAGAATCTATGGAGTTGGAGAATTTGAAAGCAGATCAGGTTAAGCAGACTGAGCGACTAGAGGCCATTGAAAAAGTACAAGAGGAGATTCTTGATCGATTGACAGCCGCCTTTGTCGCTCCATCAGCTGTTGCTCCTCATCCCTTTGGATCTTCCCAACCTAAAGTACCAGCATCTCCACCTGTTGCAACAAGTCCAGAAAAGCAAGTCAAGAAACGCTACAAGAAGACGCAACTTTGATTATTTCTATTTGCTTTGCAGGAACTTGATGCATGGACTTTATTTCTTTCTTTTGTTTCCAGGAACTAGATTTCATTTGTTTTGGATTTAAGACTTTATGTTTGGTTTTTTATTTTACTTTGACACTCTTTTGACAAAAATGGGGAGATTATGAGAAGAATTTTTCTTTCTGGATATCTTTTTGGAGATCATGTGATATTATTTTCAGGGGGAGTAAGTTGTTTTTGATGAGGAAATTTAACTATCTGTTTTGTAGGTTGTTATACTTGAGTTATTTGTGTTCTTTCTCATGTTGATTTTGGCAAAAGGATGCCAAAAGGAGAGATTGTTAGGTTAAAAAATTTGGCATTCTAAGTGGCAAAGTTTTGGGAACTCAAGTTGATAAAAAGAAAAAAATATTGTTACAATAAGTCTGAAGTTGTTACAACAAGTCTGATGTTGTTACAACAAGTGTTGGTTTTACAACAACTGAAACTTACGTTTTTCTTTATATGGAAACCTTCTAGATTGTGCCTAAACATGTTTTGTTTCCATATTTGATGATTCTGGAGATAATATAGGTGAAATATAAATGTAATTTCGTGCATAGCTGTATAGGATATTTTTCCTATTAATTTTCAATCGATTCCTTTTATATTTACCATATATATCATTGATAATTTCCTCATCCTTTTATCCTTGATTGATATCTAATTGTATCTTTTTAATCGATGAATTTGGACAGGTTTTTGAAGAGAATTCATAAGGATTTTCGTCCTTAATTATTGCCGGAAATTTGCTCATCAATTAATTAAGTTTCCTATAGTTAATTGATTTAATTTGATGAGTTGGTGTGATCAAATTTCCTGATCTATTGTAACAACTTCTGATATTTAAGGAAAGATTAGTTAATTTTCTTAAATCTTGGCTTTTGATTAATATTAATTGAGATATGATTTTCTAGGTTAATTATCAATCTTTGGCAGGTTAAATGAAAATTTCTATCTGTCTAAAACGTGTCCAAACCAATCAAAGGAGCAATCATGAATCTGGACATTTTCCTAGTAATTGTTCAGAAAGTTGTTATAGCTTATTACAACATTTATGGAAAGATTTTGATTTTGTTATTAACTCTTTCCTTATTGGATTTCAGTCTATTCACACTATAATGGACGACCAAAGGAGCTGGAATTCACCTTTAAAAGCTCTATTACTCCAAGGAATTATTTATGCACTTCATTGAGAGAAATATGCTTAGAGAGAGCTTTTGTTTGTAAGGCATAGAGTATGTTCTATGGCCATTGAGTGACTTAGAGAGCTTTAGGGTTTTCTAGGTACTTTGTTTGAATGCATCTTGTTCTTCAGGAGGAAGAATAATACGTCTTCGGGAGGAGACAGATCCAGACCAGTGAAGAGAGTTCACGTGTGAAGGATCAACGAGACGAGGGGAGCTCGCTAAACAAGATTAGTGAAGTCATTACAATGCATTACAACAATTGAAAAGAGGGAGTCTTTTATTGCGTTAGTCAATTGGTGTTTGTAATTTTTATACTTTACTAATTTGTTTAATATCTGGGCGTGGCCCCGTGGAGTAGGAGAGGTCCGAACCACGTTAAAAACATCTTGTGTTCATTCTTTATTTTCTTGTTTTTGTTGCAACAATTTTTCATATATGTGTTACAATATAATTAATTAATTATTAAAATTAATCAATTAGTTAATTATTTAGTAATACTTAAAACAGATCTTTCAAATGTAGTTTAAATTCGGTGAATCACGATAAATCTTTTGTGTACTTTATTTTTTTATTTGACTTAATTTTTTCAACTCATATTTTAGTTGCGTTGTCGCTTTCATAAAACTGATCTCTTTAGGATAGCTTTCCCTTCGAGAACCATACAGAATGTAAAGCCCTGGTTCTGGGCTTTGACGAGCTCAAGCGAATTCTTAGTCGGTAATTTATACCAGGCCATTATCCACATGCAGGTGTCTCCACACCTCCGAGAATTGTCTCCATTATGGCGTCTTCTGTGGAAAGCGAAGTTGCATCCAAGACAGAAGCTACTGTGGTGGAGGATTATCCGTAGCATTCTCCCCACACGCGAGATGCTAAATAGTTTGTTTCAAGTGCCCTCTCTCCACTGCCTCCTGCGTAACAACTTAACTGAATCATGCATCCATCTCTTCTGGGATTGTGTGGTAGCAAAACAGCTTTGGTTTAGATCCAGGTGGGGTATCAGAACAGAGGATTTCACGGCTGCTGATGGCAAGGAATGGTGCTCCATGTTCCTTACTGGGGCGATTATACCAACTGATCGCCCCTCCTTTGACGAGTTCATCTTGTATGCAACCTTGATGGTGGAGTTTATTTGGAAAGAACGAAACTACATTCTCCATGGTGGAATACCTAGCTCCCCTGACTCATTGTATCGCTCGCGCTCGCTCTCGGTAGCTACTTCTTCATATAATAGCTCAGTTCTTTGCAATGAGCATGTTTCTGCTACTGCTCCTGTTCGTTGGTTCAAAATAAATGTGGATGCTGCGGTGAGGGACGAGGTTTCTATAGTGGCTGCTGTGGCGCGCAATGAGCATGGCATCGTGCTGGGCATGAAAACGAAAGAATATCCTTACCCAACCAAATCCTTTAGTTGCTGTAGCTAATGAGTGGAAGCTTGTGGTTTTGGAGTATGACTGTGTGGAGATGGTGAGGAGCTGGAATGACGACCAGGTGGCTCCTACATGCATCATTTCAGTGCTTCAACTTGCTCGTGCTGCATGCTGTTATTAATTTCACTTCTAGGTCTAATTTAAAAAATTAATTACCTCGAATTCAACGTGTTGTCTCAAGGTGGTCCCTACTTCCCTTTAGTACCTGTTCGCATTGATTTGGCAACGTTATTACGGAGACTAGTGTACTAATGCAGCAATGCTTGCAGCAAAACAAGACAACAATATTGCAAAAAAGAAGGAGACGATTATTATTTTCGTGTCAAATAGCAATGTTTTATTTTTAAAAAAATCAAGTTATAATAATAATGGCAAAAACTGATTAAGTATATTAATTTTATATTAAGTATATCAATATTTAAGGGTTTTTTTTTAATATAAACTGATAACCAATATAAATATACAAAAACTGATATATTTAAGCTTTTTTTTTTTGATAAATTTGGACATTTTGTAAAGCTTTTCTTTTTAATAAACTCGACTATTTTTAAATAGTGTTTGAAAAAAGGCCATTTAAAATTGAAGCAAATATTAAGCCATTTTTTTATAAAGAGAAAAAGAAGTTGAGTTATTTAAAAAAAGTAAAGGAGAAAACTGGGAAAAAAATAATCCAATAAAGATAAATTCCAGCAAAAACAAAATGCACAAATAATTTTGGACAAAAAATAAAAACAAAAGGGCAAAAAATATAAAAAGCCTTCATACAAAGATCCTGATCCAAAGTCAAAAGATTGAGAAATGGGCTGATTTTTTTTTTTTTTTTGAAACAATCCTGAAGTCATTTGTCTTTTTTAAAAAGGTTATTTAGAACAATACTAATTTAAAATTTATTTCGAGAACTGCCAATTTTCTCTTCAAACTGATGTATCGTAAAAGTACACGAGGTAATCAAATACTCAAATATGTCGTTAATTATTTAAAACTGGTATTTTTCATAATATTTTCAAAAAGCATATCGTTCGAAATAAATTTATAATTTTACAAAAACCTTCAGACTATTTTGAGATTTTTAAATTTTTAAAAGAGGAAATTCGATTTTTTATAATAATTTTTCTAAAAATGGAAAAAAAATGCCGGATTTTGAAATTATTTAAAAAATCTTGAATTTTAATTAGAAAAATATCACTTTTCATTAATCGATGAGTTATTTAAAGTAATCAACCAAGTTATCTAAAGTAATTTGACAAGTCACCTTGAGTAACTAAATTGGTTAACGTAAGTAACCTAACTGGTTAACTTGAGAACCATTAAAAAAAATACAAATTTTGAAGAAACTTGGAATTTATTGAAATATTTATTGGAAGTGTTATTTAAAAAAAGTTTTTAAAAGTGATATTTTTCTAAATCAATCTAGATTTTTTTCCAAAAAATTGGCCCATCCATTATTTTTCAATTTTTGATTCTTTGGGCCTAAAACTTTGAAAGAGCCCCTTTTTAAATTTAAATTGTATCATATAAAATCAAATTTCTTCAACAGAAAAAAATGTAGGGTATTATAAGAAACGTCCTTTTTGTTAGATCAATATAACAATGACCATTTTTAACACCTATTAAATAATGGTTGTTTCATAATTTTATTTTGATAAATAGCCATTTTTTAATTGATATATTTTTTAAAAAACAAATCATTTTATATTATTATTAAAAAAATCAATTTTATACAAAATAAATCAATATATTTTGATCTATTAAATATGAAAGGCAGAAAATTTTCAAGTAAGTTCAAAATTCAGCTATTGTTTGATATTGATTGAAAAATGGTCATTTTTCAAACAATGATCTAAAATTCGGCCATTTAGCTTAAAAACCCAAAAATGTATTGTTATGTTTTCATGAGTAAAAAAAGATATAGAGAGGACTATTTGGGTTCCGTTTTCCTTTGTTAGGACTATGTTCATATAATTATTTTTTTAGGATCAAAAGTTATGAATAAGTAGAGAAAAAATAAGTCAGCTTTCAAAATTTTCCTTGGTCAAAAGTGAAGAGGTGATAGGTTAGAGTATTAAATGACTATTATTTTATTTTGTCCCTTTTTCCCTCATTTTTTTTCCTTCTATTTTTGTCCTTTCTCTACCTTTCTCTCACTTCCTCTTCTTAGTTCTCTTTCCAAAACCAGAGTTTGGTTTCCATTTAATGAAGAAGATGAGGAATATGATTAATCTTTTTGTCTCACGAGGAATATGAAAGTGCAAGTTTATTCTCGTTCTCTCTCTCTCTCTATCTCTGTCTCTCTCTCTCTCTCTCTTTTGTTCTTGTTGATGATTTCTTTGCTTGTCTCCCTTTCTTCACCTTTCTTTTTCTCCATTTTTAATAGCTTTTTTTTACTATTTAATTACAAGTATTCATCTAGAAAGAAGTTGGCATTGATAGGTGGGGAGCTTTTTAAGAATAGTTTAGTAACGAGGACCATAATATTGATCTGGGCAGTAATATGCTAAAAATTCTATGTTTTAGCTTATTCATAATCTTCTTAAACTCTTGTAGATCTCGTTGGTTAACGTATGGTCAAGATTAAATTGACATTAGGCCAATATCTTCTTGACCTTTGATCAATATGAAACTAACCTTTGAGGTCAATTTAATCTTTACCTATATGCAAAAAATTTGGACTAATACTTCATCATTTTGAGGTCATTTCTCCTTTATTCATTAAATATATCAACTTATGTATCATAGAAGACATTATTCTATCTTAGGATATAGTTTTTGAGTTATTTTGTAGACATAGAAATTGCACTTCTCACGAATAAGTTCTCTTTATGCATAGTTCATTTAATTCAAACTTAGTTGCAATAATTTTTGAAATTACAGTCTAAAATAAATCCCAATAATCAGATCTGTAAAAACCTAGAATTTTCGAGGGTAATTTGGATATTTACTAATTTTCTAGAATAAAATATTGGGGGATTAATTTGCAAAAATTTTGTGCTGAGGGTCTAAATTGTAATTTTTGGGGACTAGATTGATAGAGATTTGAAATTTAGGGACTTATATGTAATTTTTCAAAAATTGCACAGCCCTATAAGACAGTGCCACGTGTCCTGTCCTTTTCCTTTCTCTCCCTCTTCCCCCCGATCTCTCCCTCTCTCTCTCTGCGTTTCTCGGCCGTGCACCACCGGAGGAAGCAGCCGTCAGCCGCCGTCCAGCCAACCAATCGACCGGCGATGCCTCCCCGTGCCACGCTGAAGCTCCGTCTTCTCTCGCCAGCAGCCACTGACGTCTGCATTGCCGGAAAACCTCTAAGTTGCCGTTTTGGATTTTTGGCCACTGGCGACGATTCTGGCCACCATTTGACCCCCAACTGGTCCTGTTGGATTCGTCTTGTTGTCAGGATCATCAAGGTATATATGTCTTAACCCCATTTTGTCCGGATTGAAAGTTGCCATTTTTGGATATTTCGAGTTTAAGTTTGACTTTTTGATCTGGCCGTTGGATTGTGTTTTTTTTTTTTGTCATTTTTGGATTGTACTCGGAAAATAGAGAAGTTTGATATATATATTGCCTATGTTTGGTGATCGGCACAGAAATCGAGATCAGACGGTCGAGATTTGCCTCGTTTTGCGTGCCACCAATCCAGTGTGGGCCCGGACCCAAATTGGACAACTTAGATATCTAAGCTAACTATTTTGAGTGCTAGGAATTCAGCAAAGAGGTCCGTTTGTAGAATTGATGCTTCGGTGAGAAGTTAGTTTTTCACAAGAGGATGATCAAGGGCTTAGAATTGGTTCCCGACCCTCCGGGCGATCGTCAATGACATTTTGAGGATTCGATAGTGTGGTATTGCTATTCAAGTGAGGTAGGGATTCAATTACCTGTGTTTTATATCGTTTTCGAATAAAACTTATTTTCTGCAACATATGAGAACAAATGTGATTTTTAGTTTCTCGAATATCTATGATTGGATTTGGTTGCATGAGATATATACTGTATTGCTCTGGGAATTTTTAGAGTGCAGGTTATTTTGGGTATATTAAAAATATGACCGTTATGCTGCCCGTTTTTCTATAAAAACCTAGTATGCTGATTTTACTGAAAAACCAGAGCACGATTATTTTCACACTTCAGTTCTGTATTGCACGTGTCATAGGATCATACATGAGCACCGTGTTAGTATCGTGGGTTTACAGTGTGGTACTGCGTGCTTCACCGTCGGTGAAAGTTCGTAAACTCGCGTGGGATTTTGTTATTTCTGATTACCTCCCCATTTAGCAGGCGTAGGTTATTCGGTTGCCCTTCCAGGTTTGATAGGTGACATACCGGTGTCCCCTCCGGGTATGAGCTTAGGTATTAGGCAGGCTGTTAGGCATTCTTAGTGTCATCATCCTGGGTTTCCACAGATTAGAGGATGAGAGCTCATACGTATGGGATGATTTATGTCATTTGTATATGGATTAAATGGTTTTGATTACACTGCTTTATATATATATATATATATATATATATGGATTTCGGTTTGGATTATATATATATGTATGTTTTAGACTAAACTAACTATGTAGGAGTTCTCCATCACTAAAATTTTTTCGACCGGGTAATTGTTTTTCCTACTGGGCATTTTATGCTCATCTCCCTACATTCTTCCTCAGGTAGTGTCCAGTGCGATCTTGGTGATCAAGAGGAGTAAGAGGTCATCTAAATTGCAGTTAGCCTCTTGGTAATGCTAGGAGTTTGTTGTAGTAGTCTTTGGACTATTTAGGTTTTGTATTAGCATTGTACTAAGATTACTACTTTCTTTTTTGTCTGTGAACTTATGTATGCCATTCTGGTATTTGACTTTTGTTGTAGATGATGGTGATGCTTGAGCTTATATTTGACTTCGTGATTTTTAATTATTATTCAATCTATGTTTAATGGTGTATATGAACTGTGAGAGTGGTTCACGGGATGAAATTCTATTTATTTTATTTAAATGGACCGTTTTATAAAAACTAGAACTTTTGACACTTTTCAAATAAATCAAAAAATTTCCCACCTTTGTGAAATTCCCCTTCTGCCACTGGCCTGGGTTTTGGGTCGTGACAAGATCATTGCTAACTTGAAAATTTAAACTATTTTTTTTTACCTATGGTTAGGATGTTCTTAACTTTGAGTCAAAAAGTTCTTGACTCAGGGCCAAAATAACTTCCAGACCATAAGTGATGAATTTTTTGACTTAGTTCTTGATTTAGGGTCAATAAGTTATTGACTTGAGTCAAATTTTTTTTGACTCCGAGTTAAGAGGTTTCTGACTTGAGGTCAAGAAATTATTGATTTTTAGTTAAGAAATGATTCACTTAGGGTTATGATATTCTTGACTTGAGGTCAAAAAGTAATTGACTTAAAGTAAACAAGTTCTTGAATTGAAGTTAACAATATTTTAAGTGTAGTTTAATATGAAACTTGATCACAATATTATATATAATATGTTCTTAAATTTGGTTTGAAGTTAAGAATAACTTGAACGGAATTGCATAATAATTTAACTGCAGTCAAAACACTCTACCTAAGTTAACTCTAATAGGTTGTTACTTTAAAACCTATAAAGTTTTGCAAAATATAAATACTATTTCTTCATGTTTTTCTTCTCTTTAATTCCAGTACCATTTCTTCTGCTTCTTCTTTTGTATAGTTTTTGTATTCTTTTTTGCTATTGTCTTATCCCCACCCATCCTTTTTTTCTCCATCTTAGAAGGCGTAAACTATTTTACTAGCTTAACAAGACATTTTGGTCGATCAATTGTAGTCAGCTTCTCTTTTTTAACGTTTTGCCCCTCTGCTGCTTTTAGGTCTCAAAATCATTATTGTTAGGATCCTTCTCTTGAATTCTCTACAGTGATTATGATATATAAGGGTCAGTATGTCCTTTACTAAAGGTAAAAATAATCTTGATACAAGGTCAAGACATTCTTAGCTCCGGTCAAAACATTCTTGACTTAAGGTCAACACTTTATTCAATCCAGTTTAATATGTTCGTGACTCAAGTTCAATATGTTGTCAGAGTTGGAAGAAAAAAACTAGTAAATAATATCTCATGATTATCATGAAGATGGATTGTTAGTCGAATGTCCTTCTTTACTGTGTCCTTGACATCTCCATCTTTGGATCCACATCCATAGCAACCACATCCTCTACTGATATTTTATTTTTTTTCTTTCTAGTCTCCTTTTCTGCCTTCTTCTCCATATTTTCTCTTCATTATTATCTATATGTGTTAGGGTTTTTGCCCTAAAAGCATATTTCTAATTTTATCCTTTTGAGTATAAACAACTTTTTCTTATATGCAATTATGATATTTGTTAGATTAAACTATCTTAGTTGAATAGTTTATTCATCTGAAAAAGATTTTATAACTTTATATGTGTATAAAGAAACAAATATGATTAAGTGTTAATTATGGGGAGATTTGTTTCTTTATCTAAGTCTAAATGAAGTAGTTTACAATCTGTAAATAAAGATGGAATACTTTATTTACTATAGGTTATAGTATTTGTCTATCTCAACAGGAATAATATGTCTCAAATCATTGAAGTATCTGACTTCTGATAAAAATACTAATACAATATAAACAACTTATGTATATTAAACTGGACCAGATAATATAAAGAATTGGAGTGTCGTAACTTAATTCTTATATTATCACAAACTAGCTCTTCGCATACAGATCTTAATCCTTGATATTTGACTGGACTTACTTTTATGAGTTATAGCCTTTTGATTTGTTAAAAGACTGACCTCTATAAAATTATAGGGGTACTTTGGCATATTGGAGGTTATGACTTATGAATTGATGAGAACACCAAATAGTTAAGTGGATTCCTCATGCATCTTCGAATATGACTTGGGATTCCATTCTAATAGATCATAAGTAAGATACTATTAGGCCATCTCAGTGGGAATAGGTGAACTACTTCCTCGGAAAAATAGATGTTATATTCTTCCATAGATTTGCATGGCTAGGATTCCCATCTGTTTCTCACAAAGTCAAAAGCTCATTCTTATAATTGGGTCTCTGCTGTCAGGATCTTTATTGGATTGTTATGGTGTTCTATTTGTGAAAAGTGTGTTATGACTTATCTGTAGAACGTTTCCCAACTCATATTATCTACTATGTGTTCTAATGCTCGCACCATGCTTGAGCATTTTTTTGCAACTGCATACTCATAAAAGTTGTAGATTCTACCTAAAGCTTCAGGTGTAGATTCTCTCAAGTAGTATGGTGGTGGTCCTGCTCTAAAGGCAGCTACTACTGTGGCTCCAAAATGATGAGGTTGGGTAATCTCTCAGTCCATCGGAATATCGATTATCGGGGAGTCCATTATTACTACATAATACATTCTTAAGGTTAAATAATATACTAAGCAAAAATTCTACTTACTTGAGTTGTTTGAAATGTTATGGAGGGATGTGAGGTAGGATGCAGGATACCTGCTCTGATACCAACTATAACAACCTGACTTTTCGGACCGTTAACTGTTAATTATTGTTAAACCAAGATTGACAACCCAAAAGGGGGGGTGAATTGGGTTTTAAAACATTTTGAAGAAAATTTTCAACTATTCAAAACCATAGACCACTATTTTGAAACTTTTTAGCTAAATCAACAATAATACCAAATATATAGCAATAATAGCAAGTATATTAAGCACACTAAATATCAAACACTTAATTAAATAACTTACAATAAAGTAAAGAGTGTAGGGATAGAGAAAGTGCAAACTCAAGTTTTACGAGGTTCGACAAACACGAAAGTTTACCTACGTCCCAAGCCCTCGGTAACTTGCTTTGAGCTTTCCACTATCGGATCAAGATTATGGGTTTGACCGACCCTTTTACAAACGGAGTGAATTCTTTGTAGGCACACCCTCGCCTTTACAATAGTCTTGACTCCGACTCTATCACGCCTAACCTTGGATTGTTTTGAGTCCGGTGACAGCCTCACCTATACCGATTGTTTAGACAATGGTGCCAATCTCACCAACTCATGGGTTGTTTATGACTCCAGTGGTGACCTCATCTAAATTGGGTTGTTTATGAATTCGGTAGCAATCTCACCTTACACTCAATGGTTTTTTAATAAACAAGAGTGAACACTCACTTATAAATTCTCCTCATAAAGTAATTAATACAATTTTGGCTTAATAGACTATACATTAATGCCACTTTAGGTTCTTTCAAGATTCACAGAATAATTAAATTTAAGATCTTAGTATTCACTTTGTGAATTGGTTGATAATTTTGTCTAAATGGCCATTGAGAACAAAATTATCGACAACATTATTTATTGATAAAAAGGTGGTAACTTAAAGGTAAATAAGCATTGGAGGGATATTACGGTAATTTCACCTATCCAACTACGGCATTGTATAGGGATTCTATATGTGGTATAGAATATGCTAGATGGATCAGTTAATCAATGTTAGTTGATTAAATCTCTATAAAAGACATGACATTTAATCTAAGAGTGCAGTATTGGGCCTTTAGTGGAGTGTCCCATTTACTAATAATATTTATATAAATACCATAATAAGAGTTATTATGTATTTATCATATTATTCGAACTTAGATCATTTAGATCCATTAGGTCTCTTGTCTAGCTCAATTAAGTTCATTAATTGATTAGTAGTATTTGTGAAATTAGTTTCATGAAACTATGTAAAATAATGATTCTACACAGAAGTCAGTATTTTTATAAATAAGTTTCATGAGTTGGATATATTTATAAAAATACACCCAAAGCCCAAATTAGAGAACAAGCCCAATCCTAATTGGACTAGGGTTAGCAGTTTTTAGTCACATATATATAAGATATATGAGAAAAAAACTACACAGTAACTCATATAAAGTCACACGTATAGACACAGGGAGAGAGGGAGAAAAATCGGCCATGGCTGAGAAAGAGAGGAGAGAAAAAGTTTCCTACTATCTCACAGTTCCATCTTACATTTCGGTGTCCCATAGGATCAAGAAGATGTTCTTGATCGTTCTCCAACAAAAGTTTTGACTTGGTGCCTACTCACCTCATCAACCAAGAGCAAGAGCATAGACAAGAAGAACTAGGGTTGGAGGTTTGATCACCATCGGTAAGGAGATCAAGGAGGAACACGGTATAAGAGATAAACCCTAATATCATCTCAAGGGTTTTGTATCTAGATTTGATTTATATTGTACATGATCCTATATATGATGCATGTGTGTTATATAGTTATGAAAACTATTTTCATGTAAAATTTTAAAACCTAAATCCACAATTTTTCTGCTGCGTTCATGATAAGATCATGTATTTTTTATATCTATATGCATGCATGATTTTCCTAAGTGTTAGGTCAATTTACCAACAACATGCCCCTCCTTCTAATTCTTTTTTTTTTCTTGTGTGCTCTCTATCTTCATCATTGTCGTTGTCCTTTCCATTCTTTTTCTGCTCTTTATATGCTTCTCTATCTTTCCCTTCAGCCTCATCTTCATTATCCTCACCATTATCACTTTTTTCCTCAATATTTTTCTCCATTTCAACTTGAGTCTCTTCTCCTTCTACCTCATCGACCTGGCCATCTTTCTTCCCTGCATCAACTTGTACTTGTTGTCTCTCCATGCCCTACTTCAAACCAAAAAATTAAGATTAGACTGAAGTTTTATAAACAAATTATTTGGAGAAGCTTTAGTTATAATCAAAATATTTTTTATCTATGGTCACGAAAGTCTCAAGTATACTCATGATATATAGTCAAAAAATTCTTGACCATATGTAGTGAATGCTAAAAATTAAAACTTGTTTGTTAACTTCATTTTCTTCCTCAACATTTTTTTTTCGTTACTATATTTCTTCTCTTTATCATCCTCTTCTCGATGGTTTTTCTCTCTCTACTTAAAACAAAAAAAAAATGAAGATCATATAAAAGCTTTATTAAATTATTTATAGGACCAAATTAATGGCAAAATATTTTCAGAAACTTTGCTTAAAATCAAAATATTTTTGGCTTATGGTTAGGAAGTTCTTGATCACCATATATGACATGCTGAAGGATTTATTGACTATATTTTAAAAATACTATTACTTGTTTCTCATATGTATGTATGCCATTATTATCTTGGGTCCGTTATAAACTATCTTCGTCTTGGTCTTGGTTCTATCCATTGCTTGACATTGGAGCTCTAAACTCATACATATTACTGTTCTTTTTTTTTTTTTTTCATTTTAAGATGATACATACATTATCATATATATATATATATATATTTTAAGACGATACATACATTAATATATATATTGTTAATTCGGTTGGTATTTTTTTTTTATCTATGTATAGGTATTTTATTTTAACCATTAGATCATCGTATAATGATCTAATAGTTATAATGATATGCATGAAAAAAACGTATATTATCAATATTATTTCTTTTTTATTTTTTAATATAAAAAATATGCATGATAAATTTTCATTAGGCTAATACTTATGTATAGGTAAAAAAAAAATAGGTATTGAATTGGTGCCTATATAAACTTTCGTCAACTTTTTCTCGGTTCTACGTTAAGGTAACGATATTTTATTAATAATGATTCTATTCTTCAAGTTTTTGACATTTGAACAGAGTTGCTTTTCTTTTGCTCAGTTCTTCTTCTTGACATGCAGGGTGGTGCTCTCGTTTTTCTCTTTTGATATTTTGATCTAATTTTATTATTTTCGAGCACTAATTTTCGTTAAAGCTTCATCTTATGGATGCACTCTGTTAATGGCTCCGGAAACCACCTTTCGTTTAGCTTGAAAGGGCAACAAAGAAGGTATTTTAATGCCTTCATAGCTCATCTCCTCTTTTTTAAGATGGCTCTTTATTTATTTATCGCTCTCCTTTTTTTTTTCTTTTTCTTTTTTTAGATGTTAGGATGGATTCCATAAAGGATTCCACGGTTTCAATTGATTCTATGGCCTCACTTTAAAAAGTGAGTCCATTTGGTGGCCTAGTTTAGTCTTGATGACTATTCTAGTACTAGTACTCTTGCGACTCTTCAGGGTCTCATCGATTAAGATGTTTTCTCCTCGTATTGAAACTTTCCATTAAGTTTCCTTTTTCGCAGCTAAATGCATTTGCTTTTTACGTCAGACCACTTTCCCACAATTTTTTTCGCATCTCCACCGTCGAAACTTTGCTGAGCTGACAACAAAGGTTGATTATTTTGATTAAGCTCCTCGTAATTATTATTCACAAGTTCTTGTGTCATTATCACTTTTGTGTTAAAATTCCAAGCACCTTCTAGCCACTAGTTGTGTGTGCTTTCGTAATGCTTCATTGAATAATTTTATTTGTGAAAAAAGCAGTTCAACTTTGCAATGCATCGAATAACATATTGGTCCTGTGTGTCAATATTCCGATTTCGGGAACCTTATTGCTATTGGATTAGTTAGCTACATGTTTATAAGAACTTATGTTTGAAATCAATTTTGGTCATAGGGAACTTTGTTGGGTCGTTTTTTCACTTGCATCTTAATTTCTTTGGGGACAAGACTTATCAATGAAAGCTCAATACAACTTGTGAAGCTATAATTTTCTTAGAATGGAATATCAAAAAACAAAACTACATCGTAGCGAGTGAGACAGGATATGAGAGCAAATAACTTATGTTCAGTCCATTATTTTAGAAAATTAAAAAGATACAATCAATAACACCATAATTTATGACTGACCATTCAGTTTTTATTACTGGTTCATCATTAGTTCAGTTCATTAGAAGTACCATATCAAGGTTGAAAATAGCCAGGACCCAAGTATGTAATCGGGTGCTATGTATATAAAGGTTGAAAATAGCCAGGACCCTAATAAGCTTCCTCTGTTTAAGCAAAGCATTATACAAGACCATAGAAATACTTGTAAAGATTTAACGAGACTAGATCAAACAACTAAATTTGATACATAACCCTGGAGATAAAACTGAAAGACTAGACAAGCAAAAGCTTCCATAAATTACCAAAACGTCTTCTTAAGGAAAGCTAAAATAGTACACTAGGATTCAGAGGAGATATCAAAGATGGTAGCTAGCAGTATACTTCCTCGAATGTACCTCTTATTTTAGCTACTACAGACCACACAAAAGCACACCATAACAAACTCTAAACTAACATGACAGAGCAGTTGTAAATGAAGGGGCGAAGCTGGTTTCTGCCGCCCTCGAAATGCCTCCAGTTCAGCACCCCGGCATTCGGATCTAGGCGGCCAGTGTATATCAACATAGGGCCCTCAAACGCATCCTGGGAACCACCAATGACAAGTAACTCATCCCCAAGGGACTTAAACGCCACGCCCCAGCCACCCATGGAGTCAGCTCTCACGGGGGCCGGTCCCAACGTCCTCCAGGACTTGCTTGTTTTTAGGTACAGCTTGAGCTGGTTTGTCGAAGGGTCGAGTGAGTAGAGCTCGTTGTTCGCCACCGCGACAAGCGGCGGAGACCTCGGATTCAAGACCGGCGTGTCTTCTAACATGTCGGGTATCAAATCCCATTTCTTTCTCTGCTCATCATAGGCCTCCGCACAAGTCAGTTTGCCTCCTTCGTTGTTCTCTCCGCCAATGACGTAGAATTTGTTGTCCATGTAAAAACCCGAGCAAGACCCTCTCTTTCGGTGCATATTGGGAAGACTCTCCCATGATTCAGTGTCGGGATTATACCTCTCTGCCGAGCTCAAGAACTTCTTCTGGGCGTCAAAACCGGTCTCCTCACGGCCACCGGCTACATAACCGAAGCTACCACAAGTGGCCGCGGCAAACATGTACCTTGCGTTGATCATGGAAGGTCCCCTGAGCCACTGGTTGGTGACCAGATTGTATCTCCAGACAGTGGGGCCTGCTTCGTACTCTTTGCCTGAAACAAGGAGATGGGTGCCCGCGCAAAGGGTCTCTTTGTCTCCACATGTGAAGGTGGAGTCCCCTGGCAAAATGGGCAGCCTCCGAAGGGAGATGAAGTGGCGGTCGAAGGCCCACCAGCTCTGTTCACCCACGGCCAGCATAAACACAGTCGGTTCTTTAAACCCGATACCCTTTCGGATTTTGTAAATCTCTCCGCTCTTGACGAGTGAAAGAAATCTATTGTTGACACGTGAGAATTTGCAGTACTCTGCTCTTGGAACTCTGGCCAAGATCAGAGCTTCGACCTCGTCAATGAGCTGTGGTTGTTTCGCATAATCTGCATCCTGAGGTAAACCTGAGGAGGAGGAGGAGGAGGAGGAAGATGAACCCATGACAAGTCTTCTTCCCTCCTTGGAAGATGACTCGTTTCGGTTAGTCCCATGGCTATGGACCCTGATCTTTTCTGGTGGTGCGCCACAATGGGAACTAACCCTGCAAAACATGGGAGCATGATCATTTGTGTGCGAAGATGATCTCTCTTCTTCGCTCTGAAATTCTCTTTCTTCGGACATTGGTCAAACACCCTCGGAACCTCAAATTTTCTGTGACAAAAAAACTCAACAGAATTGAGTACCTCTTATTCTCTTATTCTCAAAGGGTCAGACTATAAGCGTGACACACAGAAATGTGAGAAGGAAGATTTGAATATCTGTATGGATAACCAGCTTCATCATGCCTCATGTTGATGAAGACTCATAAATTTGTGTCATGATGATGTGAAGTTAACATTAACATACCTAAATAAGAAGTTCAGATCAATCAAACACCAATTCTTCGCTGGATTAATCACAACAAAGAGACGAATAAACACACCTAGAACCCAATGAAAAGTAGTAAAAATTCTCCAATGAGAAATGAGATGGACACTAACGGTATTTCAATATATCATTTGTGCGTTTGATAAAAGACTCAAAGCATATATACAATTATGTATATTATATATATATATATATATAGAGAGAGAGAGAGAGAGAGAGAGAGAGAGAGAGAGGCGTACCAAGAAGTCAAAGTCAAGGTAAAGCAGTAGTAAACATAGCTGAAGAATACAAAATAGAGAAAGAGCAAGAAAGGTAGTCTTCCTAAGTGCCTAAGGGTCTAAAGCTTTGAATACTGGTGGTAAGAGCAGAATAAAACCAGGAAGATGGAAGAGCAAAACGAAGGCCATTCAAACACACACACACACACAAATATAAGAGTAGTAGTAGTAGTACTAACACTAGCAGTAGTAGTAGTACTAGTGAGAAGTGAATTAGAAATACTAAGTTGAAGCCCAAGATTAGTAAGAGGACCAACACCCCAAATTTGGTGACTTTATGCTAAGTTTAGTACTCTCGTATTTCCCAGGAGTTGTACTATCTCTCAATATATTATTATTCTATTATTCTCACCATCACCACCACTACCACTACCACCACCAATTGTATAATTTTTAGTAAGAGAGAATCGATATAGGCTCTGTTTCCTTTGATCTTGGGTGACCGATAAAACCAGACCAACTTTGTTCTTTTTTCCTTTAATTTCTTTTCCTTAACTTCGATGATTCCATATAATATTATAATAAGATCATGTGGCCATGTGGGGTTGATTGTAATATATACCAAGCTCAAAAGTTTTGCTGTGAGTGACTAAACGCGCTCATTGTAATGAAATTATGCAAATATTTTCTAGTAACTTTTAATTAAGACGGTATTAACTAAATTAGGCCCTTTTTTTGATAAAAAATTAGGCCTTTTATTAAATTCAAAGGTCATCATAATGTAGCTGATTAAAGGTCTAAACAGTGACACTAATTATCTAATAATCCAACCAATGACTATGAGAGTTATGTTAACGCTCCTTAAATGGAGGTTATGGGAACCAAGCATACTCTTTATCATCAAGTTGATATTTTTAAATCCAAGGAAGGTGGCCAACTTCAGTCTTCATTTCGCTGTCTTTTTTCTTTTTCGAATAACAATAATAGTTGTATTTTCAGACTGAAATTGACGATTCACCAAATTAATACAGGAATTACACGTGCATTTTTTGTAATTTTGCTTGCCACGCACTGTGGACCATTAATAAATTCTAATATTCCATCACTCGATTAATGTTTAGGACTAGAACACAAACCATATTTATGTATATTTTTTAATAATAAAAAAATTTATTATTCTAACGTAGTAACGATTGACGTGTGCCGACTCATGATGGTATATCTCCGGGGTTGGGAAGATTAATAAAATTGCTCAAACAATTTTTGTATTTAATTAAATTTGTTTAACTGAGGAGTACTAGTTCAAAATCCATACTCCAAGAGTCAAGTCATCCAGTCTTCTTAATTTATGTTCAGTGTGCAAATTAATAAAGTAAAGGGGAAGTTTGGTGAGGTGATTAATTTGTGTGAATTATACATTTACCTTAGCTCGTTTTATATATAACATGGTTACTAAGGTGATGACAACTGGAGTTGTGGGAGATATTTTCGATGAGTTCAAATCATCTTTAATTTACAACATCCATTTCGATGAAAACTCGTGGATTCCAATAACTCAATAAACTATAATAAATGTATTTCTTTTATTTTTGGTCTTTTTTATTTGATCGCAAAAGAGACATACATTATTTTGAAATAGTGATCACAATGATGATGACGATGGACGTGTTTCCAATTTTTAAACCCAACTTAACCATGTGCGTTATAAGAACTTGTTCATTATACTATATGTCCGTACCAATA
This sequence comes from Parasponia andersonii, assembly GCA_002914805.1. Taxonomy (NCBI): domain Eukaryota; kingdom Viridiplantae; phylum Streptophyta; class Magnoliopsida; order Rosales; family Cannabaceae; genus Trema; species Trema andersonii. The sequence goes on from JXTB01000122.1 coordinate 572,332, forward strand.
TGTTATTTAGGCCAAAGTGAGCTAAAATTCTCGTTAACTCGTATTAAAATCTCACAAAATATTAAGACGCATTCGTTAGTTCTTTTAATTTTGAAAGTTCTAATATTGTAAGTATACTAATTTTTTCGACTTATTATTCAAAATAAATAAATTTAAAAATTAGTTGTCGTTGTTATTGTAACAATGAGATGAATTCTACCCCAATTGTAATAGTTAATTGTATTATTATTGTTGCAACACTGAAGTATTGAATGCATACTATTGGCAAAATAATCATAATAATAAAGTTAAAAGAAAATAAATAGGCTAGCGATTTTTACATGGTTCGGTTATTTTTCAATAACCTACTCTATAAGGTCACGCCTAGAGAAAGAAATATATTACTAGAAATTTTTAAAGTACAAATACCAATGATTAAAATAATAAAGACTCCCTCAAATCTTGATGCACCGTGTTTGACTCTTTCCTCAATATGTTTAGCGAACTCTACTCGTCTTACTTAACTCCAAGCTCTTGAACTTTGTTCAATAGGTGGATCAATCTTTTCTACTATAGTATGTTTTCAGGTCAACATACTAGGACTCTCTACAGCGTGTTTTCAGTTTAACACACTAGGACTCTCTCTTATGCATTAGAACCTATCTTCTCCTAAAGAATACCCAGTCTTTTTCCTGAAGGACTTTTACAATCTTTAGTAAATTTTCTAAAGCTAATCACTCTAAGAACATTCAAGGCTCACAGAAAAACAAAACTTTCAAAACTCTTTTATAGAAGCTCTCTTTTTCTCATAGTTTGAGCACAAATAAAAGCTATATTATAATATATTTTTCTCTTTAAAGTGTACCAATAATTCTTTGGAGTAGTGGAGCTTTAATTGGTGATTTTTAGCCCCATTGGTTGTCCACTGTCGTGTGAATAGGCTAAAATCAAATAAAGAAAGAGTTAATAATAAAATCAAAATTTATATATAAATGTTGTAATCAGCTAGAAAGTTATTGCATTTGAATAATTACTAGGAAAATGTCCATATTCATGATTACTTATTTGATTCAGTTTGGACACATTTTGAACAACTGCAAATCTTCATTTAACCTACTAAAAATTGCTAATTAACCTAGAAAATTATATATCAATTAATATCAATCAAAAGCTAAGATTTAAAAAAATTAATCAATCTTTCTTTAAATATCCAGAGTTATTGCAACAAATCTAAATATCTGATCACAACAACTTATTAAATCAATTAACTAAAGGAAACTTAATTAATTAATGAACAAATTTCCAGTAATAATTAAAGATGAAAATCCTTATGAATTCACTTTAGAAATATGTCCAAATATATTGAATAATAAGAGGCAATCAAATATCAATCAAAGATAAAAAAAAAATGAGGAAATAATCAATGATATATATGGTAAATATAAAGGAATTGATTAAAAATTGATAGGAAAATATCCTAAACAGCTATACACGAAATTCTATTTACATTTCACTAATATTATTACCAAAATTATCATGTTGGTAAATTGACCTAACACTTAGGAAACTCATGCATGCATGCAGATATAGAAAAACACATGATCATATCATGAACGCAGCAGAAAAATTAGCCGATTTAGGTTTTAAAATTTTTACATGAAAACAGTTTTCATAACCATATAATACACATGCATCAGATACAGGATCATGTACAACATAAATCAAATCTATATACAAAACCCTAAAGATAAGATTAGGGTTTACCTCTTGTAGCGTATTCCTCCTTGATCTCATTCTTAATGGAAATCAGACCTCTAACCCTAGATCTTCTTGTCTATGCTCTTATTCTTGGTTAACGAAGCGAGTGGGTACCAAGTCGAAACCTTCGTTGGAGAACGATCAAGAACACCTTCTTGATCCTATGGAACACCGAGATGTGAGATGAGACTATGAGATTGTTGAAAATCTTTTTCACTCTCACTTAGCCTAGGTTGGCTAAATTTTCTCTCCCTCTCCCTGTGCCTTATGCGTGTGACTCCTTAGAGTTACTGTGTAGTTTTTCCTCTCATATATCTTATATATATGGGACCAAAAACTGTTAACCCTAGTCCAATTAGGATCGGGCTTGTTCTCAAATTTGGGCTTTGGATGTATTTTTATAAATATGTCCAACTCATGAAACTTATTTATAAAAATACCAACTTCTGTGTAGAATCATTATTTTATATAGTTTCATGAAACTTATTTCACAAATACCACCAGCCAATTAATGAGCTTAATTGAGCTAGACAAGGGACCTAATGGATCCAAATAATCTAAGTTCCAATAATATGATAAATACATAATAACTCTTATTATGGTATTTATATAAATATTATTAGTAAAGGGAACACTCCACTAAAGGCCCAATACTGCACTCTTATATTAAATGTCATGCCTTTTATAGAGATTTAATCAACTAACCTTGATTAACCGATCCATCTAGCATATTCTATACCACATATATAATCCCTATACAATGCCATAGTTGGATAGGTGAACTTACCGTAATACCCCTTCAACACCTATTTACTTTTAAGTTACCATCTTTCTATCAAGGAATAATGTTGTCGATAATTTTGTTCTCAATAGCCATTTAGACAAAATTATCAACCAATTCACAAAGTGAATACTAAGATCTTAGATTTAATTATTCTATGAATCTTGAAAGAACTTAAAGTGACATTAATGTATAGTGTCCTTAACTATTTGGTGGTCCCATCAATTCATAAGCCATAACCTCCAATATACCAGAGTTCACCTCTAACTTCATAGAGGTTAGTCTTTTAACAAATCAAAAGGCTATAACCCATGAAAGCAAATCCAGTCAAACATCAAGGATTAAGATTTATATGCTAAGAGCTAGTTTGTGATAATATAAGAATTGAGTTACGGCACTCCAATTCTTTACATTACCTGGTCCAGTTTAATACACATAACTTGTTTATGTTGTATTAGTATTTCTATCAGAAGTCAGATACTTCAATGATTTGAGACACATTATTCCCGTTGCAATAGACAAACACTACAATCTAGAAGGTTTCTACTTAAGGAAAAACGCAAGTTTCAGTTGTTATAAAACCAATATTTGTTGTAACAACTTCAAACTTGTTATAAGAGCTTCAGATTTGTTGTAATAACTTCTTCATTTTTATCAACTTGAGTTCTCAAAATTTTGCCATTTAGAATACCAGCTTTTGGACCTAACAATCTCCCCATCTGGCATCTTTTTGACAAAAGCAACATGAGAAAGGACATAAAGAACTCAAGTATAAAAACCTGCAAAACATATGGTGAAATTTATTCATTATTAACAACTTGCCCCCCTGAAAATCATAATACAAGGAATGTAAAATAAATCATAGAAAGCTTCTACTGAAAATAATATCTCATGATCTCCAAATAAAATAGCCAGAAAATTCTCATGGCCTCCCCTTTTTTGTCTAAAGAGGGCCAAAGTAACAAAATAACAAACGCAACATAAAGTCTCAATTCCAAAATAGATGAAATCTAGTTTCTGGAAACAAAATAACTGTTTTGTCTAAAGAGGGCCAAAGTAACAAAATAACAAACGCAACATAAAGTCTCAATTCCAAAATAGATGAAATCTAGTTTCTGGAAACAAAATAAAGAAAGCTCCATGCAACAAGTTCCTACAAAGTAAACAAAGAGATAAAAGTTAAGTCTTCTCGTATCGTTTCTTGGCTTGCTTTTCTGGACTTATTACAACAAGTGAAGATTCTGGTACTTCAGGTTGGGAAAATCTAGAGGGATGAGAAGTAACAACTTATGGAGCAGCAAAGGCGGCTATCAACCGGTAAATAATCTCTATTTGCACTTTTTCAATGGCCTCCAGTTCCTCAGTATGCTTGACTTGATCAGTTTTCAGATTCTCCAACTCCATAGACTCTTAGGATACCACAACAGAAGGTGTTGTAACAGATAAAGACTTCTTAGCAGCAGTTGTCTTCTTCTTAGATTTGGCAGTTGTTGCAATAGGTGATTCAACAACTTCTTTGCACTTCAACCTATAAGAAACAGTAGGTAGAACTAGAGAGAGAAAACGTTGCAAAGAAAGAAGAAGAAAAAGATTATACCTAACCAAAGGAATAAGGGTTATGATCTGAAGAAAATCTATTTCATGTCATATATAAACAAAACCTTAAAAAATGATTTTAGGAAACTGAAAAATTCAGAAAATTCTTGCTAAAGCCAAAATAAGAACATTAGAAGTGTAAAAACCCGGATTTTGGGAGGGTAATTTGGACAACTTACCAATTTTTCGGATATAATATTGTTGGGATTAAATTGCAAAAGTTTTGTGCATAAGGACTAAATTGTAATTTTGGGGGACTAGATTGATAGAGATTTGAAATTTGGGGACTTATGTGTAATTTTTGAAAAATTGCACAGCCCTATAAGACAGGGCCACGTGCCCTGTCCTTTTCTTTTCTCTCTCTCTCTCTCTGTTCTCTCCCGACTTCTCTCTCTCTCTCTTCTCTCCCAACTTCTCTCTCTCTCTCTCTCTGCGTTTCTCGGCCGCACCACCAGAGGAAGCCGCAACCGCCGCTCCAGTGACCATCCGCCCACACCACTGACCGGCGAAGGATCCCCGTGCCACACCGAAGCTTTGCCGCCCCTCACCAGTCGCCGTTGTCATCTGGTTCGCCGGAAAACCTCCATCGAAGCCGTTGGAGCCGTTTCGGTCTTTTCGTCACCGGCGACAATTCCGGTCACCATTCGACCTCCAACCAGTCTCGTTTTATTCGTCTCATCTCAAGGATCATCAAGGTATATATATCTCAACCTCATTTCACCCAGATTGAAAGTTGCCATTTTTGGGTATTTCGAGTTTAAGTTTGACTTTTTGATCCGGCCATTGGATTGAGTTTTTGTTGTCATTTTTGGAATGTACTCAGAAAATAGAGAAGTTTGATATGTATATTGCCTATATTTGATGATCAGCACGGAAATCGAGATAGGACGGTCGAGATTTACCTCGTTTTATGTGCCACTGGCCCGATGTGGTCCCAGACCTGAATTGGACAAATTATATGACTAACCTATCTATTTTGGGTGCTATGAATTCAGCGAAGAAGTCCGTTTGTGGAATTGAAGCTCTAGTGAGAAGTTGGTTTTTCGCAAGAGGACGATTGAGGGCTTGGAATTGGTTCTCGACCCTCCGGGTGATTGTCAACGACACCTTGAGGATTTGATAGCGTGGTATTGCTATTCAAGAGATATAGGGATTCAATTACCTGTGTTTTATATCATTTTCGAATAAAACTTATTTTCTGCAACATATGAGAACAAATGTGATTTTTGATTTCTCGAATATCTGTGATGGGAATTTGTTTTATGAGATATATATTGTATTACTATGGGAATTTTCTAAGTACATGTTATTTTGGGTATATTAAAAATAGGGCCGTTATGCTGCCCGTTTTTCTATAAAAACCTAGTATGCTGATTTTACTGAAATACCAGAGTACGATTATTTTCACACTTCAGTTCTATATTGCACATGTCATAGGATCATAGATGAGCACTGTGTTAGCATCATGGGTTACAGTGTGGCGCTGCATGCCCCACCGTCAGTGAAAGTCCGTAAACTCACGCGGGGTTTTGTTACTTCTGATTACCTCCCCATTTGGCAGGCGTAGGCAATTCGGTTGCCTCTCCAGGTTTGGTAGGTGACAGACGGGTGTCTCCTCCGAGTATGGGCTTAGATATCAGGCAGGTTATTAGGCATACTTAGTGCCATCATACTGGGTTTCCACAGATGAGAGGATGAGAGCTCATGGGTATGGGTTGATTTGTTTCATATGCATATGGATTGAATGGTTTTGATTATACTACTTTTTATATATATATGGATTTCCGGTTTGGATTATGTATATACATGTATGTTTTGGACTAAACTAACCATGCAAGAATTCCCCATTACTAAAATGTTTTCGATCGAGGAAATTATTTTTCCTACTGGGCATTTTATGCTCACCCCCCTACCTTCTTCCTCAGGTAGTGTCCAGTGCGATCTCGGTGATCAAGAGGAGTAAGAGGTCATCTTGATTGCAGTTCGTCTCTTGGTAATGCTAGAAATTTGTCGTCTTGGTATTTGGATTATTTAGGCTTTGTAGTAGCATTGAACTAAGATTACTGCTTTCTATTTTGTCTGTGAACTTTTGTATGTCATTCTGGTATTTGACTTTTGTTGTAAATGATGGTGATGCTTGGGCTTCGTAATTTTTAATTATTATTCAGTCTATGTTTAATGGTGTATATGAACTGTGGGAGTGGTTCACGAGATGGAATTCCGATTATTTTATCTAAATGGACTATTTTTATAAAAGCTAGAACTTTTGACACTTTTCAAATAAATGAAGGAATTTACCACCTTTGTGAAATTCCCTTTCTGCCACTGGCCTGGGTTTTGGGTCGTGACAGAAATTTTTGGTATCAGAGCTTTGAGTTTAACAGCTCAGATGTATCACCATTAAACTAGATTGAAGTTGTTTTTATGACAAGTATGCATCATTATCTCACAAACAGTTTGGCATATTGTTTCAGACTTATAACGATGCCTCTTGGAAGAGTTCCAAGGCACCAGCCGGGTGCCGAACCTCCTCGTCCAGATTTCACTCATCTGATCGAGGCAATGCAACAGGCATTCGTCCAGATGAGCAATCCAGACTATCAGCCTCTAGCTCTGAGGGAACGATAGTTGGATCAGGCTGAACATCTCCAGCAGTCCATGCGTCTCCAGCCAGGTCAGTTTGATGGTAGACTAGAAGCTCTCACGATAATTATTTGGTTGCGTGAGATGGAAAGGCACTTTCAGGCTCTTGGTACTCCGGTTGAGTTTTGGGCTGTGTTTGCTGTTACCAGTTTTACGGAGAGTGCCATTCGTTGGTGGGAGATAGTGGAACGAATGCACGATGTAGCGGGCTTGACTTGGGATCACTTTGAGCGGATTTTCAAGGCCCAGTATACCGATGAGGATCAACAGGATGAAGTTGTGAACTGATTTGAGACTTTGATTCAAGGTAACAGAATAATAAATGGGTACATGATAGAGTTTACTGAGTTGACAAGTGTTGCTCTTTGACCAGGTACGAGCGAGAAGTACCGAGTTACCAAGTTCAGGAGTCGTCTAAATCGGAACATTTTCAATAGGATTGATAATCAGACCTTCCGTACTCTTCCTAAGATTGCAGTGGCTGCCCAGCGGGCAGAAGCCATCGAAGAAAGATTGGATTCCATGAAGAACCAGTGGAGAGGTAATGATAGGAAAGCCACCAGAAGGAACCAGAGGCAGTGGTCAGCCCAGGGTACTCCGAACAGTGGGAGCTCGAACAGCAGTGGTTCTTCAGGAGGTGGCAGAGGCAGTCCGTATGGAGGATGTTTTGTTTGTGGCTAGCTAGGTCATCAAAAAAAGGAGTGTCCCAACCGTCTACAGATATCTCCTCTTTCTCATGGAGGACCGCAGAGAAGCCAGTCCGGTTCTGTTTCTTATCAGAACACTCAAGCAAGGCTGCAACAATCACAGGATGTTTCGCAGGCTTTTACTTCCTCTCAGCCTTATCAGCATCAGTACCGCCCCCAGGGTTTTACTCAGAACTTTCAGACTCCTCAGGCCTCAGGGAGTCAGGGTGGGCATGGATACGGTAGTAGTGGTCCAGGATCCAGCAGTAGCCGTCCTGGTCAGGGGAGAGGCAACAAGGGGAAAAGGAAGGTGACTGGCCAAGCCTATGCTTTTACTGGGGCAGACGACACTCAGGATCGTACTAGCCGAGGTGTTGTTGACGGTATGATCCTTCTTTCACACTCTTGGGCACATGTTTTGTTTGATACTGGTGCATCCCATTCATTCATATCCTTATTATTTGCTCAACTGTTAGGGTTGGAATTTTCTAATTTAGATTATATATTGACGTTGGGTACACCTTTAAGAGGAGTAGCCGATATGTCTAGTGTGTGTAAGTCTTGTCAGGTTGTGATTGGTAATAGGAAGTTTCTTGCTGATTTGATTGTGTTGCCGATGGGATAGTACAACGTAATACTCAGTATGGATTGGTTGTCGAAATATCGAGCAGTTTTGGACTATCGTACAAAGTGGGTGACTCTTTTTCCTAGTGATGGATATCATATTGTCTATCAGGCTAGGATGAGTCCATTGAAGCCTAGTCCTATTTTGAGAGCGTGCATGGGTGGAAGGAAGAAACTTAAGTGTTATAAGAACTTATTTGCCATGGATGGTGAGGTGAGGACAGACGATCAAGACCCATGGATTCTGGTGGTGTATGAGTATTCGGAGGTATTTCCTGAAGACTTACCAGGGTTACCACCTGATAGGGAGATCGAGTTCTGTATTGAACTAGTTCCTGTAGCTCAGCCAGTTTCTATTCCAGCCTATCGCATGGCACCTACTGAGATGGAAGAATTAAGAGAACAGTTGGACGATTTGCTTTTCAAGGGCTTTATTCGCAGTAGCACTTCTCCTTGGGGTGCTCCTGTTTTGTTTGCGAAGAAAGTTGATGGTTTGTTGAGACTTTATGTGGATTACCAGAAGTTGAACCAGTTGACAGTGAAGAACAAGTATCCTTTGCTAAGGATAGATGAGTTGTTTGATCAACTTGATGGTTCAAGGTTCTTCTCTAAGATCGATTTAAGATCTAGTTATCATCAATTGAAGATAAGAGAGGATGATATACCTAAGACAGCATTTAGAACTCGATATGGTCATTTGAAGTTTCTGGTGATGCCATTTGGTTTGACGAATGCTCCCGCAGCATTTATGGATCTCATGAATCAGATTTTCAGGCCGTTTTTGGATCATTTTGTGGTTGTGTTCATCGATGACATCCTGGTATATTCTAAGACTCGAGAAAAGCATGCCGAACATTTGGGGATAGTACTCAAGACCTTGAGTGATCATCGGTTATATGCCAAGAAATTGAAGTGTGACTTTTAGATATCAGAAGTGAAGTTCTTAGGTCATGTGATTTCTCATGAAGGTATTTCAGTCGATCTTGCTAAGATCGAAGCTATCTTGGAATGGGAAAGATCAAGAAATGTGACGGAGAGACGTAGTTTCCTTGGATTGGCAGGCTACTACCATCGTTTTGTGCAAGATTTCTTGAGAATTGCTTTGCCTTTGACGAAGTTGACTAGGAAGGATGTTAAGTTGTTTGGGATCACGAAAGTGAAGAAGCTTTTATCAGGTTGAAGCAGAGCTTAACCACCGCACTTGTTCTTACTATTCCTGACAGTAACAAGCCTTATGTGATGTATACCGATGCTTTAAAGATGGGTTTTGGATATGTCTTGATGCAGAATGGTCGAGTTGTGACTTATGCTTCTCATCAGTTGAAGCCACATGAAAGAAACTATCCCACCATGATCTGGAGCTTGCAATAGTGATCTTTGCTTTGAAGATTTGGCGATGTTACTTGTATGGTGTGAAGTTCGACATATTCTCTGATAATAAGAGTTTGAAGTATCTCTTTACTCAGAAGGATCTGAACTTGAGACAGTGAAGATCGGTTGAGTATATGGAGGATTATGACTTCGACCTATAGTATTATCCTGGTAAGGCCAATGTTGTAGCTGATGCACTGAGTAGAAAGCCTCATGGTGCACTAGCTGTACTGGTGTTTGAAGATTGGAGGAACTCAGTTGCGATTGGTGACTACAACTTGTAGTACTTCGAGAATGAAGGAGTTGCTTACCTGAGTAACATTGTAATTTCACCATCTCTTTTCAAGACTGTCCAGCGGAGTTAATGGCAAGATAGGGAGTTGAGGACAATCTGGAACCGGCTTCAGAATGGTGAGTAGTTAGATGGTTGAAACACTAGCAGAGAAGAGTTTTTGCTTTTCAGTGGGAAGTTGGTTGTAGCTGATGACTATAATCTTCAAGAAACCATTCTAACTGAGGCTCACAAATCAAGGTTCGCAGTATATCCGGGTAGTACCAAGATGTACTGGGACTTAAAGCGGCAGTATTGGTGGAAAGGGATGCAGAAGGATGTAGCTATTTTTGTGGCTAAGTGTTTGACTTGTCAACGAGTCAAGGCTGAACAACAGAGGCAAGTTGGATTACTTCAACCGTTGCCAATTCCGGAATGGAAGTGGGACAAGATCACGATGGACTTCGTGACCCATTTGCTGAAGACCTTGAGGAAGAATGACGCAGTTTGGGTGGTAGTTGATCGGTTGACGAAGAGTGCTCACTTTATACTGATCCAGATGGACTACTCTCTTACTAAGCTCAATAGACTATATGTGGAGAACATCATACGCTTGCATGGTGTGCCTTCAAGTATAGTATCTAACAGAGATCCAAGGTTCACTTCTAAGTTTTGGAGAGCCTTGTAGAAAGCATTGGGTACGCAGTTGGATATCATTACAGCTCACCATCCTGAGTCAGATGGTCAGTCTAAAAGAACCATTCAGATTCTTGAGGACATGCTACGTTGTTACATACTGGATTTTGGTGGGAACTGGGATGATCATCTTCCTTTGGTGGAATTTGCTTATAATAACAGTTACCAGACCAATGTGGGTGTGGCTCCATATGAAGTATTGTATGGAAGGCCGTGTAGATCGCCTTTGTGTTGGGCAGAAATCGAAGAGCATGTTACTCTTGGACCTGAGTTAATTGAAGAGACTACTGAGAAGATCAAGGGTATCCAAGAGAGACTCAAAGAGATTCAGAGTCGCCAGAAGAGTTATGCTGACCCGAAGAGGTGTGAGATAGAGTTCGATACTGGTGATTCTGTATTCTTGAAAGTGACTCCAAGGTGAGGTGTGACAAGATTTGGGGTTAAGGGTAAGCTCCCTCCAAGGTATATTGGTCCCTTTGAGATCATTGACAGAATTGGACCAGTGGCGTATCGCTTGAATCTGCCTACACAGTTAGGTTACGTGCATAATGTGTTTCACGTGTCGATGTTGAAGAAGTACATACCGGACCCATCTCATGTTGTTCAGTACATATATGTACCGATCCAAGAAGATGTGTTCTATGAAGAGCAGTCTGTTCATTTGTTGACTAGAGAGTTGAAGGTGTTTCGCAACAGAGAGATTCCACTTATCAAGATGCTTTGGGAACATCACAAGGAAGACGAGGCTACTTGGGAACTCGAGACAGAGATGTACGAGAAGTACCCTCATTTGTTTGACTTTCAGTCAGAAGTGGTATTGTGATGTAAAGCTTGACTTGTACTTTGAATTTCGGGACGAAATTCTTTTAAGGAGGGGAGAATATAAAAACCCGGATTTTGGGAGGGTAATTTTGACAATTTACTAATTCTCCGGATATAATATTATAGGGATTAAATTGCAAAAGTTTTGTACAGAATGACTAAATTGTAATTTTTGGGGGACCAGATTGATAGAGATTTGAAATTTGGGGACCTATGTGTAATTTTTAAAAATTGCACAGCCCTATAAGACAGGGCCACGTGTCCTGTCCTTTTCTTTTCTCTCTCTCTCTTCTCTCTCTTCTCCCCCGACTTCTCTCTCTCTCTGCATTTCTCGGCCGCACCACCAGAGGAAGCCGCGACCACCGCTCCAGCCACCATCCGCCCACGCCACTGACCGGCGAAGGATCCTCGTGCTGCGGTGAAGCTTTGCCGCCCTTCGCCAACCGCTGCCGTCGTCTGGTTCACCGGAAAACCTCCATCAAATCCGTTGGAGCCGTTTCGGTTTTTTCGTCACCGGCGACGATTCCGGCCACTATTCGACCTCCAACTAGTGCCATTGGATTCGTCTCGTCTCAAGGATCATCAAGGTATATATATCTCAACCTCATTTTACCCGGATTGAAAGTTGCCCTTTTTTGGTATTTCGAGTTTAAGTTTGACTTTTTGATTCGGTCGTTGGATTGAGTTTTTGTTGTCATTTTTGGATTGTATTAGGAAAATAGAGAAATTTGATATATATATATATATATATATATTGCCTATGTTTGGTGATCGGCATGGAAATTGAGATCGGACGGTCGATATTTACCTCGTTTTGCATGCCACCGGTGCGGTATAGGCCTGAACCTGAATTAGACAAGTTATATATCTAACCCAGCTATTTTGGGTGCTAGGAATTTAGCGAAGAGGTCTATTTGTGGAATTGAAGCTCCGGTGAGAAGTTGGTTTTTCGCAAGAGAACGAACGAGGACTTAGAATTAGTTCCCGACCCTCCGGGTGATCATCAACGACACCTTAAGGATTCGATAACATGGTATTGCTATTCGAGTGAGATAAGGATTTAATTATCTGTGTTTTATATCGTTTTCGAATAAAACTTATTTTCTGTAACATATCAGAACAAATATGATTTTTGGTTTCTCGAATATCTGTGATAGGAATTGGTTGTATGAGATATATACTATATTACTCTGGGAATTTTCTAAGTGCAGGTTATTTTGAGTATATTAAAAATAGGGCCGTTATACTACCCGTTTTTCTATAAAAACCTAGTATATTGATTTTACTGAAAAACCAGAGCACGATTATTTTCACACTTCCGTTCTATATTGCACATGTTATAGGATCATAGATGAGCACTGTGTTAGCATCGTGGGTTACAGTGTGGTGCTGCGTGCCCTACCGTCGGTGAAAGTCCGTAAACTCATGCGGGGTTTTGTTACTTCTGATTACCTCCCTATTTGGCAAGCATAGGCAATTCAGTTGCCCCTCCAGGTTTGGTAGGTGACACACAGGTGTCTCCTCCGGGTATGGGCTTAGGTATCAGGCAGGCTGTTAGGCATACTTAGTGCCATCATCCTGGGTTTCCACAGATGAGAGGATAAGAGCTCATGGGTATGGGTTGATTTGTGTCATATGCTGATGGATTGAATGGTTTTGATTACACTGCTTTATATATATATATATATATATATATATATATATATATATATGGATTTCCGGTTTGGATTATGTATATACATGTATGTTTTGGACTAAACTAACCATGCAGGAATTCCCCATCACTAAAATATTTTCGATCGAGGAAATTATTTTCCTACTGGGCATTTTATGCTTATCCCCTACCTTCTTCCTCAGATGGTGTCCAGTGCGATCTCGGTGATCAAGAGGAGTAAGAGGTCATCTTGATTGCAGTTCGTCTCTTGGTAATGCTAGAAGTTTGTCGTCTTAGTTTTTGGATTGTTTGGACTTTATAGTAGCATTGAATCAAGATTACTGCTTTTTATTTTGTCTGTGAACTTATGTATGCCATTCTGGTATTTGACTTTTGTTGTGGATGATAGTGATGTTTGGGCTTATATTTGATTTCGTAATTTTTAATTATTATTCAGTCTATGTTTAATGGTGTATACAAACTGTGGGAGTGGTTCACAAGATGGAATTCTAATTATTTTATTTAAATGGACTGTTTTTATATAAACTAGAACTTTTGATACTTTTCAAATAAATCAAAAAATTTCCCACCTTGTTGAAATTCCCTTTCTTCCACTGGTCTGGGTTTTGGGTCGTGACAAGAAGCGTTGTTGCAGTAGTAATGACAATGTGCAAAAATATAAAACTGAAAGTCCTTTTTTTATATATATAATCTTCAATACATTATTTTAACATAAATAGTAGCTTTCACTCTAGTCACTAAGGTAGCCATTTTCACAGAGTATATTATCTTCTACATATTTTGTGATACATAGACCCAAATTATTCATGGACAACTTTTACTCTCCAGTGTTAGGTAGTTTTTCTATTTATGATGCCCATAAAGACAATATTTTTAATACAAGAGATCAATCAAATATTTGTCAGTCAAACTCTAATCCAGAATATTCAATTTATCCAATGCATCGAGTAATTCAAATAACAAAAATCTCAAAATCACTCTAATTAAACAATCAAATTTATGAAAAGAATAAATTAACTCTTTCTAAGATCTTAAGATTTCTCCAAAAAAAATACAAGGATAATTTATGCAATTCTCGGCCAGAATAAAATTAAAAGAAAAAGAACAAATTCCCAAGTTTTTCTTTAGGAAATCAAATCTCACAAAATCAAGGGCTTTAGTGAATATATCAACAAGCTGTCTTTCTATTTCCATAATTTTCCAAAGCAATTATCTTGTAGTCAACTAATTCCGTGATAAAATGATTGACAAAAACTTGAACTCTAGATTGAGAAGTAGAAACAAACATAATTTCATTCTCACAAATTTGAGCAATGATAAATCCATAATCAAAATATTTTAAAAAATAATTTGTCTACTCCCCCTCTCTTATAGTCTTTCTCAATCAAGAAATTGGTAAATCTTCTGCTATTCATCATCACACGAGCCTCATCCTGAGATAAAATATAGCAATTACCCAAAGATCTATACCCTTCCAAAATGCATTTACCTGAAGTATCTAGAAGTTGACATTTTTCATTGGTGAACCTAACATGAAAGTTCAAATTACACAATTGACTTATGAAAATTAAATTAACATTAAGACTTCTTATACCAAGAACTCTTCCTTTGACTCTATCGCCAAAGGTCACTATACCATTAGAAACAAGTTTGTAATTCGCCAGAATGTTCTTATCACCTGTCATATGCCTGAAACATCTACTATCAAAATACCAAGAGCTAGTAGTATCGATTCTCAGACATGAACGAAAAGTAAAATAATTAAGATCCAATTTTCTTACCCATACCTTTCTAGAATTATTTTTCAAATAAATTTTGGGTCTTGGTGTATTTCTTGGAAGAGAACCCACAAATGAATTTTTAAAATAATTATTTTCTAGAAAACTCATAATTATAAAGTATCTAGGCCTTATGTTATCTTTAATTTCACAAAAGTGACAGGTAGGTATGAATTTCTCACCTTTGATTGTCATGGACGAATCTATTGTTGCAATAGGTTTGTTGTATTTATTTGTTGATCCTATAGACGATATAAAACCAAAACCACTTTTGAATGTTACTCGACATCCTGTTGTTGCACTAACATGGACAAGTTTTCTGTTATCACTAAATTTTTTTACTGTTACAATAATAGGCATAAAACCAATACCACATCTGATTGATGTATGAGATTATGCTGTTACAACAGCGAGTGTGCTGACAGGTGATGAAACATTTTTTGATCTTGCTGTTGTAACAACAAATCATTGGCTAGAGTAGAAACTAATTTTTCTCTCACAAAAATAGTTTTTATTCCTGAACATTCACCTTTAAAACCAAGTCCAGTAACATCATCAAAAGATTTTATAGATGAAAAAATAAGATCCAAGTGAGAAGAACCAGAATTGAGCATTTTAAGAGATTTCATAATTCTATCAAGCTCAAAAGAAACTTCTTTCAATTTCTTATCTTTTTTATCAACTTGTAATTCCAATTCTTTGAATCTTTTTTACTATTTTTTCTTAAAATTAAGTAACTCAGAATTAAAACTTACAAAAGTTTGGGTTTTTAGCACAAAGTCTTACCCATTAAGAGTATAATTTTTCATATGCCTCTCTAACTGATTCATCATCTACCTCTGAATCGTCATTGTTGTCAGAACTAAATTCAGTGATATTATCTTCTAATTTTTCAAATTATGTTCCAACATCATTGACATCGATAACATTGTTGTAACAAACAGTCTCTCTTGTAATAGAACCTACAACTTCTTGCAATTTCAAACATGAACCTGAAAACAAAGTGGCAGTCAAAGCAACATGATTACTTACATTGCTATCATCTTCTTCTTGGTTGCTATCAGACTCTTCATCACTTCATGGTGTGGCACACGATTTTGATTTCTTTTTAAGAGTATTAGCACATTCAGATTGGATATTACCAGATCCACCACATTCCCTACACTTAACACCCCTGTTATTAAAAGAATCAAAAATTTTAGAGGAAGAATTACCTTTGGAGGATTTGGATGTAAAGGAATTAGACTTTGATGACTTGGATACTTTCTTTAAGTATTTTTTGAAAATTTTCATTATAGGGTAAGACTGTCACCTTCACCTTCCTCAATCTTTTGGATAGATTTTAAAGTAATGGACTCATCCTTTCTTTTGTGTTTGAAAGTCATTTCAAAAGCACAAAGAGAACTCATCATGTCTTCCACCTTCATGGTGTTAAGATTCTTACTTTCTTCAATCGCAATGATCTTAGGCTGAAAATGATCTGAGAGTGATCTGATAATTTTTCTCACAATAACAACCTTAGGAATCTTTTCACCGAGAGCAAAAGACTCATTAGTAATGCACACAATTTTATATAAAAATAAGAAAGTGAATCATCTTTATCCATGCGTAATTCAAATCTAGTAGTAAGAGACACGAGTTTATTATGCTTAACATCATTTGAACCTTCAAAATGAGTTTGAAGGATTTCTCATGCTTCATTGGCAGGTTTGCATGAAGAAATCAACTTGATTTACTCTATATCACACCCATTGAAAATAGCATGTAAAGCTTTGGTGTTGTAACTTGCTAGCAAATCATCTTGGGGTGACCAATCAATCTCGAATTTCAAGGAGATTGTTCCATCATTAGCTTTGACAATAGAATAAGACCAACCTATAAGAATATATCTCTAGGCTTTAATGTCAAGAACTCTGATGAATGCTTTCATCCTAGTCTTTCAATAAGGATAGTTAGTCTGGGTGGGCGTGAAATTGAAGCTCCTTCAGATAAAAATGACATTCCTGCAAAAATGAATCAGAAACTTCCCAAAATCTCACTAAATAAATGTTAGTGACTCTGCTCTGATACCAATTAAAAGATCTAAGATTACAAGTATACCAATTTTTTCGATTTATTATTCAAAATAAACAAATTTAAAAATCGATTGTCGTTGTTGTTGTAACAGTGGGATAAATTCTACTGTAGTTGCAATAGTTAATCGTATTATTGTTATTGCAACACTAAAGTATTGAATGCATTCTATTGGCAAAACAATCACAATAATAAAATCAAAAGAAAATAAATGAAACCATAGATTTTTACATGGTTCGATTATTTTTCAATAACCTACTTCATAGGGCCACGACTAAAGAAAGAAACATATTACTAGAAATTTTTATTATATATACTAATAACTTAAATAAGAAAGACTCCCTCATATCTTGATGCATCGTATTTAATTCTTCTCTCAATATGCTCAGCCAGCTCTACTCGTCTTAATTAACTCCAAGCTCTTGAACTCGCTTCAATAGTTAGATCAATCTTCTCTGCTACATCGTGCCTTTAGTTCAACACACCAGGACTCTTTCTTATGTACTAGAACTTATCTTCTTCCGAAGGATTTTTACAATCTGAAATGAATTTTCTAGAGCTAATCACTCTAAGAATATTTAAGGCTCACAGAAAAATAAACTTTCAAAACTCTTTTACATAAGCTCTCTTTTTCTCATAGTTTGGACATAAATAAAAGCTCTATTACAGTATATTTTTCTCTTTGAAGTGCATCAATAATTCTTTAGAGTAGTAGAGCTTTTATAGATGATTTTTCATTCCTTTGGTTATCCATTATAGTGTGAATAGGTTGAAATTAAGTAAAAAAAGTGTTAATAATAAAATCAAAGCCTTTCCATAAATGTTGTAATTAGCCAGAGCAACTTTCTGAACTATTACTAAAAAAATGTCTAGATTCATGATTGCTCATTTAATTCAGTTTGGACATGTTTTGTATAGCTAGAAATCTTTATTTAAGATGCCAAAGATTGATAATTAACTTAGAAAATTATATCTCAACTAATATCAATCAAAAGCCAAGACTTAAGAAAATTAACCAATCTCTCCTTAAATATCCAGAGTTGTTGCACTAGATCATAAAATGTGATCACAATAACTCATCAAATCAATTATCTAAAGGAAACTTAATTAATTGATTAGCAAATTTTCAGCAATAATTAAGGACGAAAATCCTTACGAATTCACTTCAGAAACCTATACAAATTCATTGAATAAATAAGAAACAATCAGATATCAATCAAAGATTAAAAAAAAAATGAGGAAATAATCAATGATATATATAGTAAATATAAAAAGAATTGATTAAAAATTGAAAATACCTTAAATCGCTATACACGAAATTCCATTTATATTTCACTAATATTATCACAAGAATTATCAAATATGGAAACAAAACTTATTTAAGTACATTCTAGAAGATTTTCACATAAAGAAAAATACAAATTCCAGTTGTTATAAAACTAACACTTATTATAACAACTTCAGACTTATTATGATAACTTTAGACTTTTTGTAATAATTTCTTCTTCGTTTTATCCACTTGAGTTCTCAAAATTTTGCCATTTAAAATGCTAAACTTTTGAACCTAACTATTTTTCTTTCTTTTTCTTGTTATTTAATTCTATGTATATAAATTTGAAGAGAATACTATATGGAAGGCCACTGCTGCACGTAGCATTACTCATATTTGAATTTGACATGACATCTAACGCATTATTAGCTTTCATCACTTAATATAAATTAATAATAATAAAAAAACATATATATATATATATAGATGCCAATATCGATAAATTTTCGTCTTTCACAAACAATAGTACAATAATATCACTTAATTTAAGTTTTCTAATGTCATAAATTGGAGTGTCTGACTTCACTATAGGGTAAAAAGCTGTCCAGCTCGTTATTCAGGGAGAAAAAAAAAAAAAAAAAGTGGTACTTTCCACCGCGGTTCTAGCTAATGAGAAATGAAACTTTCATACTCTCACCTCTTATATACAAATATATTACACAATATATATATAATTAAGTGACGGTCCTATAAAAACAAGCTAATATAATGCAAATGCAAAAGAGATAAAGCAATTGATCTTACAAATATGATATCTGAGCTGTGACTATAGGTAATCGATTGTGACTCGTGAGGGGTGTAAAACTGTAAATCAGGATAACGTATATATATTCGTCAAGCAAAAGAATCAAGAGTGTACTTGGTCTAATTTACCTAGCATGATTAGCAAGGTTCTATACATTGAAAAGCCATCAGTGTACATGTCTGTGCGTTTTACAATTAACCAAAAAAAAAAAAAAAGTTTGGACAGATCGACAAATCTTACGCAGAAATCACAAATGAAAAGACAAATCTCATGGATAGATAAAGGAATTCTTTTGTAATCTTTATGTTTTCCATTAATTGTTACGGTATTTAAGCCAGTGATTAAATTCAAAAATACATTAGCTTATTGTGACTTTGATGTGAATTTGGACGGTTAATCGCAGAAAGGACATTATCTACTACAAGTGTACATAGCATACGTTGGGGTTCAAGTGTTACAAGCAAGAAGTTAGGGACCAATGTTGCAAATAGACTTCATATTTGCATATTGCATAAACTTCTAGTGTTGCAAATAAGTTTGCAAATATACTTTCTTTTTTTTTTTTTTTTCTGGGAAGGGGGGAAGCCAAATATTTTTAAACGGGGATTAATCGCTCTCCTCCTCTCAACAATTTCTCTTTCTGTTGAACTCCCTCTATTTTCTTTTTTGTTTTATTTTTCGTTTTCAATAATTTTTCCGGCACTATGTATAGGCTACATAGTTACCCAAGCTAAATTTAGATCTAAGAGCCTTTCATCCTACCTGACTATAAATAAGTATAGGTTGTGTAGGTTTTGTCACAACTCAAAATCTTAGACCGTGATTTTTTAGTAATTCTATAAAAAAAGAACGCATTTTTAGTTTAATTTACGAAAACATTCATTTGAGGTTTTCTTTGTTTTGATATGGTTTACATGACTATCTTTTAGTCACAAAATTTTTGTGATTAGATCCAGAAGATTAATTCTGCGGTACTCTGGTATCAGTTTTTCACTCTGGTATTAGTTGGAAAAACGAATTATAGTGACGGAGGTGATTTTGAAGAGCGAAGAATCATCTCTCCTATAGCTTTAATTATACCACTTTGTATTTCCTCCATGGTCATGAGTTGAATTATGATAGGCTTGTCGATTAATTCATTTGTTATTATGGGTTGTTATTTGTAATTCGATTTTTTGTATTAAATGGGTTATTATATTGAATTCTTATTCGATGAACAAAATTTTTTTAGCTTGATTAAAAAAACTTTAACATTTTGGTTGCAAAAATGTTTTTTTTTCCTTTAAGATTCTATTATTTCTATTTTTTATACTCAAATAATAATTCATTATGAAAATACGTAATTCAATTATTTTTGACATCATATACCAACTATAAGATCAATATATACATAGCAGTGTTGAATAGAAGACCAAAACAAAAAAAAAAAAATCAAAACAAATAAGAAAGCAGAAATGGTTTAAGTTTTTTATAAATAACTTTAGAATTAATGTGCACTTTAAAAAAAATATATGAGAAACGGAAATATCAAAAATGTTTTAAATTCTTTTGAACCGTTTATTTCAAGGAGGGATGGAGAGAGACTTTTAACGGTTTATTTAGAGGAGAGATGGAGAGAGACTGTGAAAGATAAGTGGGAACTGAAAGCCCCTCAAAATTATGAACAAAAGACCCTATGGATCTCTCATTTTTGTCGAGAGTTGTTGTTTACCTAATTACATTTGAGATTTTGTCTAAATGCCTCAAATTTTACAAATGTGGTGTTGTTTTGCCCTAATTAACATATAACATTAGAACTTTATATATCTTGTGAGGTAAAAATATGATTGTTTTAGAAATAATATTTGTTAAAAAAGTTTTGCTGGGTAAACGTCTTTTGGTTTTATGCAACAGTAAAAATTCTCCGAATTTGTTTCTTGTCATTATCTATTTCGGTACAAATATTTTATCAATTATTAGAGTTTATGAAAATATGAGAATAGAATTTTTTTTTTTCCCTTATTTCCTCATTATTATTTAAAGAGCCTCAATTTTGACAAATAAAAAAGTTTCTTTTTCTAACAATGTCTACCAATTAGAGCAAATTAGCACTACATTTGTAAGAATTGAGACAAACTGATACTACATTTGTAAAAATTTTAGCGAAATTTCAAATTTAGCGTGGCAGAAGACAATTCTCAGCAAATGTCAATGAGTCATAGGATACTTCGTCCTAAAATTGTTCTCCTAGTCTGCTGATTTGACACATGCCTTCAGTGTAGATTTTTTTTTTTTTAGACAATATAGAGTTTTAATTATATAATGACTAAAAAACAATAAAAAATTTAATTACCATGAAACCTCTTATATTAGAATTTTAATATTAATTAACACAAATGACACGTAAATTGTAAAGTTTCAAATAAATTTACTAATATTACAACGATATCTCGTATGTCATATATTAGTATCACAAAAATTGGAATGAGAATTGAGATCCTAATCTTACTTTATATATATTTGAATACTTGATTACAGAGAAAAAAGGAACAGATCATGGGTAATGACTTATGTCATGATCACTTACATTAATTTACAAAATGTGGTGATTAGTGACCGATCTCTTCGATCATATGAAACTATATTTGATACTGATGGGTTACCCATTATCATCCTTCTAAATCATTTTTTATTGCGAAATGAGATATTAATATATGATCTTAGGGACACTTTAGAGCTGGTCTATATCAAAGAGAGTAACCATATATTATATCATCCATAATCAAGATTAAGATGGTCACCAACGAGTAACCCAAGAAAAACATTGGAATATAGAGCAACTGGCCTGGTTTTATACTCAAGGACCATTACATCTGTCCGACTCAGACTGTACTAATCGAGAATATTAAGGAGCTATTTAAAAATTCTCATTTGATAGTAATCTATATTAATCCAGCCAGTGACTAGAAGATGCCACGCCCTAACCCTGGAAAGTCCTAGACCATTGGTTAAAGCCTTCTTTTTCAGTGAGTTCTTTTGTCCCTTCGATCAATTATTCTATTAGATTATTTTAAAGTTTTCACATTATCTTTCCAGTACTGATTAGTAGTGGTGGATTTGCATTTATAATTCTTATTTTTTTTCCTTTTTCGGTACCGAGAGTTTATATATATAGGACAGCAATCAATAAGTATTTTTTTTTTTACCTATACATAAGTATTAATTTGGTTAATGAAAATTTAACATGTATATTTTTTTATTGTAAAATGTAAGAGAGAGAAAAAGCATTAATGATGTACGTCTTTTCATGCACTTCATTATAGCAATTGGATCACCATTAGATAGTGATCCAACGGCTACAAAAAAAATACCTACCCATAGGTAAAAAAAAAAAAATACCTATTGGATTGGCAATCATATATATATATATATATATATATATATGGTTATATTTATATATATATATATGGTTATATTTGTATATATGGTTGCCAATCCAATAGGTATTTTTTTTCTTTACCTATGGGTATGTATTTTTTTTTTAGCCGTTGGATTGCCATCTAATGGTAATCTAATGGCTATAATGAAGTGCATGAAAAGACGTGCATCATTAATGCTTTTTCTCTCTCTTACTTTTTACAATAAAAAAATATATATGCTAAATTTTCATTGGCCAAATTGATACCTATGCATAGGTAAAAAAAAAAAATACCTACTGGATTGATGCCCTATATATATATGGTTATATTTATATATATATATGGTTGTCAATCTAATAGGTATTTTTTTTTTTACCTATACATAAGTATTAATTTGGTTAATGAAAATTTAACATGTATATTTTTTTATTGTAAAATGTAAGAGAGAGAAAGAGCATTAATGATGTACGTCTTTTCATGCACTTCATTATAGCAATTGGATCACCATTAGATAGTGATTCAACGGCTACAAAAAAAATACCTATCCAACAGGTAAAGAAAAAAAAATACTTATTAGATTGGCAACATATATATATATATATATATATATATTTCTAATCCAAATTAATTTCACAGTCATAATCGAGTAGGCGGGCTTAGCAATTTTTTTTCTTAGGGCTGTCTGTACATTTCGATGATAACTAAAGCGTAATCTCATGGTAGAATAACCTTAATTAGTTTTATGACGAAGAAAGCCTTAGCCATAGCCATGCATGGGGATTTATAGGGCACATCCTAAGAGTAGCCTAATCAGTTTTCAGCCCACGAATCCAGAAAAAGAATGCTAATGTAGGAGACCTAAACCTAACTACGAATATCAATATACTAGTTATTCTTTTCACTGGCGCTCAGCTTTTTTAAAAATAAACATCCTAATGGAGATTAAACAAACAACATAAAAAAGATTTATTTGCCTAAACATTGTCGCACTTTTTGGGGATGCTCACGTGCCATCAAGTGCCCCAAGAAAGGGATTTTTTAGTAAATTAAGTGAATGAATAAATAATTCTTAAATGTTTTGAATAAATGATAGTGCTTTTTAATGTCACATACATATATATATATACATATTTTGAGGGAAAGTCATATATTTATTTGACTCTATATATTATATAATACTTCTTACTTATGTGCAATATGACTCAGCAATAGGGTTGCATAAATCAATCTAATTAGATAATCGTCGATTCAATTCAATTTCAATTAAAAACCTGATATAAATTTATCTTAATTCCATTAAATTGGATACAAGTTTAAAAATCCAATTATTATGATAGGATATGATCGATCTTATTTTTGAAATCCAATATATATAACCTATCTAATGCAATATACATATACACTTTAAATATATATACATATATATATATATATATTTACATGTTATGGTTTTACATTGCACTTTTGGTTAATTTTGCTATAGGTTTTGTTGTCACTTTTTTATGGTAGACTGATGTAATTTGTTTAACCTAATAATGAATCAAATGGATATATATATATATATATTTATATATATAATGAACATTTTTTTATACTTATAGATAAGTATCATTTTAGTCAATGAAAATTTATTATGTATATATTTTATTATAGAAAATAAAAAAGAGAAATAATATTAATAATACGCGTCTTTTTATATACTTCATTATAACCGTTAAATCATTATTAGACGATGATCCAATGGTTAAAAAAATATAGATAAAAAATATTTATTAAATTGACAACTATATATAATTATATATATATATATATGGTTGCTAATCCAATAGGTATTTTTTTATACCTATGGGTAGGTTTTTTTTTTTTAGTCGTTGGATCACTATTAGATAGTGATCCAATAGCTATAATGAAGTACATAAAAAGACGTGCATCATTAATGCTCTTTCTCTCTCTTACTTTTTACAATAAAAAAATATGCATACTAAATTTTCATTAGGCAAATTGATACATATACATAGGTAAAAAAAAAATAAAAAAATACCTGGATTGGTGGCCATATATATATATATACTTGTTTAACCTAATACATTTGTCCAAAATGAAAAAAGAAGGGGCGTTCTCCAAATAGTAGTTTCTAAAGAAGGTATTTATGATCTAATAGTTGATTTAAACTTTTAAGAAGACTGATAATTTTATCCCAAAAATAGCTTTGGTTAAAACCTAATTACTAAAAGAATGAGTGAAACAAAAGGGTACAAAGGGATTCACAAATAAAATCCGCTAACAAATTAACTTATAACGGAAAAAAAACTTTTAAAACGAAAAAACACAAACAACAAAAGCAAAAGTAACTTAACTTAACTTACCAAAAAAAATAAAAGTTGTGGTATATATTTAAGCCAAGGTCCCAACTGATGATCTAGTCTAATTAAGTCTAATTCCAAACACATAATTGAATTTGATTGGATTGTTAAATTCAATAAACAATGTTGGTACATTGGCTTGGATAAATCGTTAATGGCACCATATTTGATTAGATAATAATTGACATACCATGGAGTCAATACAGGATCAGGGGCCCTTTTTTTTTGGAAAATTATATATTTTTTTTCCATAATTTCATTTTAAAATTTCAGTTTTATCCTTTATTTATCCATTGAATTTTTATAATTATATTTTTTTTCCTTCCTTTTATTGAAAAAATTCAATAATGCCCCTAATATGCCCTATTATTTTTTTTTAATTTATGAATTTTACTTATATTATTTTAAAATATTAAAAAAATTCAATAATGCCCCTAATATGCCCTATTATTTTTTTTAATTTATGAATTTTACTTATATTATTTTAAAATATTAAATTTTACTCTCACTTTAAATAATTTTTCTTTGGATTCATATTAAATATTTTTTAAAATTTTATATTGATCTAAGTAGTGGATTCTGGCCCTAGATCCTAAGCATAAGACCCATAGTTCTTCGGAGACAAATTAATTCTTTTAATTTTATACTAGTTAATATTGACTAATGTGCCTTATAATTATCTAAAAAATTTTCAATATATGCTCCCTAAAAATATTTCCTAGCTCTTTCACTAGTGACAGGCTAGGGTCAGTTCTGGCCATAGGTCACAAGCATCAGGTCTACAGCTCTTTAAGGTCAAGGTCGAGGCTCACAAACAATGCTACATTGATCTAAAGGCTCGGCTTTACACTATTCAAAACATGAACGACTCAGTTGACATATTTATACATGAAGTGGTAGTGGTCAGTGACAATTATAAGTAAGAAATTTAAACAAAAAGACCACCCAACGTATGTTAGGGTCATTTTTTTTTTTTTTTTTTCCCTATAGGAAAGAGTAATTGTGGTGGTCACGGGGTCCAAAATACATATTTTTTTTCTTTTTGACAATCCGCAATATTATATACCTTAGCTAGATCACTTCTACTTCCAACTACCGAATTTTGCTCTACATTATTATTATTATTATCATTATTATTTCAACAGCACTCGAAAACATGTTGCCCAAAAGAGAACATGACGTGTAGCATCATTAAGCAACAGTGTATAAACTTCCTGCACTGTAACGTGCGTTTTCTCGCCTTATACTTTACTCATCTAATCATGTTGGTCCTTAAATTAATGTGAATTGAGGACAACTTGCAATTTTCCTTATTAATTTAATTCACAACATATAGTAGATAATGTTTAAAGTGTATTACTAATGTATATGTAACTTAACAAATGTCGAACTGAGTAAATTTTAGGAAGTAAGCTAGCGACCTGCCTATATAGTTACCGAAGAAATTGAAAAATTTAAAAAAGGAACATAAATAAAGAAAATAAAAAAGACTAAATTTTAAAGGAAAACCATCACCTATTTCTGGTTGTAAAGGCCTACGTCCACAACACATTTAATGAAGCTAGAATTCTATTTGATTCCAACTGTTGAAATTTGCTAACTATAAAGCCCCGTATATACATGTACATTAAACTAAAGAACATAACGTGTCGGTCGGCTGTAGCACCATTAAGCTATATAATTATCCATTGCCCCTAGTTTAATTATCATTATTTATTTTTTCCTTTAAAAATAGTTCCATCTCCTTTGTCCTTGATCAAATTAAGTCTTCTATTTCCATCCTCCTAGTGAGCTTCATGTTATGTTCAACTATATTTGAAAAACGTGAAATAGAAAGAAATAACCCTAGCTAATTAAATTTTTAATTAGTTCGATAAGTGCAAATTAGTACCACTCCAGTGAACGCTTCAAGGAATTTATCTTTAGTGCACACAAGTATTATTACAGAAAAAGAAGCAAATAGATCATATTTGGATTTGGGACCACAAATATTTAGCACTTTTTTCACAGAAAAAGTGAAATAGCTTACTGCTAAGTGCAGACAGATCGAGAAAAAACGAGGGAAAGAAGAGACACTTAAATCCTTTTAATTCCTCTGATTAATGAAGATTCCTAAGTTGGATCGGATTATGACCAATAACCATTGCATTTTGTCTAAAAAGGACAGGTTGTACTCAAGTTTTACTATCCAAGTATCTCCAGAGTCATAGCCTAATCAAATCATGTTCCTTCTTTATATAAATTATGAGACTTTGACTCTTGAGAATGTTCCTTATTTTGTATTCAAATTAGTTTGAGTTGACTGAGGCTAAATATGCCAAATCAAAACTATTTAAAGTGACTAGGCTTAGCTATTTTATCCATATCCTTCTCAAGCTAGGTGTAGACGTATAGTCCAGCCCATTACTTCTAACTCCCGGGCAGATTGTAGAGATGAATTGGACAAAAGAGTGTCCAGTCTTCCAATTTAAGCCCACGTGGAGGGGACAAAATTTTCCCCACGTGAATTTGGGTTTAAATAAGTCGTTTGGCCTTTTCTTTTGGCTTCCAATGTTTTTTTATCTAGTACTTTTTTAAAAAAAAATAAAAATAATATTTTGAATTCAACAATATTATACTCCCAGTTTTATTTAAAAAATTAAGTATAATATTTTATTTGAATAAAAATCTTATTTTTACTTATTATATTATGTAAAAATTTATTTATTTATCTATTATTTATCTTATTGAAAAATAAAATTGCACTCATAAATTAAAAACTATTTTTTTACGTTAATAGACTTTTAGCCCATTGTACCAAATACGTCACAATACTAAATAATTTAATTCAATCTAATCCAAATTAATAATTCAGTCCAATCTAATTTAATTTGGCCTACCAAACGAGACGATATAATTTCTATAGGCTATTCTTTTTAGGTTATGTTTGGTATGAGAATTTTTGGAAGGATGGAGAAGGGTGGAGGGAGAGGGAAGAAGAGAGAGCTACAACCCTATGTTTGGTAGGAGGGACCTCTCTCTCCAATCTCATAAAAATCCATCCTTCGAAATTGGAAGGATCGGAGAAAATTAAAAAAAAAACATAAATTTATAAATTTACCTATTAAGTTAATTAATTTTAAAAAGATAAAACAGATGTTATAGTAATTTTACAAATAAATACTTTTTATCATTCCTACTCTACATCATTTCTACCAAACAATTCAAAGTATTATTACTCTCCTCTTTATCTCCTCTTTATCGTTTATATTCTTCTTCCTTCCTACTCTCTTTCCATTCTCTTTCACTCCAACCAAACATAACCTAGTTTTTCTGAAGTGCATATATGTTATTTGTAGTCAATAATAATATTGTATACTTATATATGCTAACCATATGTATCGGGCTTTGTAGCAGCACATATCTTAATTCTCTTCAAGTCAAATCCGTATTGAAGACACACTCACATGCACAACAAAAGTACTTCGCTCAATTGACGTCCTTTATTTTTTGTGATGATAAATTACATATATTTCTGTAATTATTTTCCACGAAACATGCTCTTGAGATTAAGATTCTTAATGGATCTATAGCAACGTGTGGTTTACTAGTTTCAGAATATACTATTATGTCTTTTTATCTTATTTGGGTGCCGCACATAAGTGTTATTACAAACGACATGTAGCTTATTATGACTGGCTGGAAGATCGAATGCACAAACGTCATTTCAATAAGTTGTAAGTTTGTCGTATTCCTTTTATGTTGTTTCTTTTGGTATACACGAAATACACATGACTTGGTTTGTTAAGTTAAGGACAGAATACTTATGGCCTGACTTTTGGTGAGTTGTCGTTTACCCTCTCATATTTTGAAATTTCACATATACACATTAAATTTTACAAATATTATGTCAGTTTGCTCCAATTAGTATACAACATAAGACATATGTGTATGTTATTAGGCTACAGACATTATTGCATTAGAAATATTCTTGGTTGAGGTTAAGGAGGTTTTGTTGGAAACGGCGTTTGGTGGGTATCCGAAATTTCTTAAAATTATTTTTGATTTTGATTGCAAAAATTCGTCCAATTTCTTTTTTTTTTTCTTCGAGTAAAAATTCGCTCAATTTCTAAAGCGTATGCAAGTATGAGAAAATATAGAATTTATTTAATCTTTCTTTTGTCTATTTATTTAGTTGGTCTCGATATGTGACAGGTAAAAAAGGTAAAAACTTAAATGTTTCTAACACCATTTACTAATTGCGATGAATTGGCACCGTTATTGTAAAAATTTTGGTTTACATTAACACCACGTTGTTAAAATTGAGACACTTAAGTGAAATTTAAAATGCGAGGAAGAAACCATAAACTCTACAGGGTATTATGTCCTTAAGTTAACCAACTGCCGTGGTGTCATCTCGCAAAACATGTCATTTTCTGTATCTTTTAACGTGGTGTCATCTCACACAACACGTCATTTCCTATATCCTCTTGTTGACACAACAAACGTCATGTCGTTTCTAATTAGTCGAAAGCCGTCGATTGGTACTCGACTTCTCGTTTCCCTGGCCATATCGTCGGGTCAACCCCAATTTTAGACCCATACCCATTACCCAAGAAGATGACCCATTCCTATCCAAACTCCAAGACTTTGAGGATAGAACCAAAATCAGAGACACACCATTCGCCAATTCATCCATGGCTGCTTCATCCCCGCTCAGCAACTTCCTCTCCTTCCTCTTACCCACAAAGCCACCACCACCACCACAGCCCAAAGCTCCACCACTCCAGCTTCATCTTCCTCAGTCTTCTCCTCCACTTCAGCCTCAGACCCAGAAGCCCAGAGATGGCCGGGTCTCACTCGTGGCCCATGAGGGTCACTCTGCTTCGTCCTCCTTATCCTCAGTAATATGCCCCTCTCTCGCGTACTCCAACACCCTTTTCTTCAAATCGGCCTACAATGTCCAGGTGGTCGTCGACGACAACGAGCCAGAGGAGAGACTCCTCAACAGGTTTCGCAGAGAGGTCATGAGAGCTGGCGTCATCCAGGAATGTAAGAGGCGGAGGTTCCATGAGAACAAGCAGGAAGAGAAGAAGCGCAAGTCTCGCGAGGCCGCTAAGCGAAACCGCAGAAGGTTTGGCTTCTTCGTTTTGATATTGTTTGCTTGTTTTGTTTGGTTCGTTAGAAAGTTTATGTGGGAGAGTGAAAATTGTTTCTTTTATATCCTTTTACACTAGAATGATGATTTCTCTGTTCGATACATTAAGATAAAGGCTTTTGTTATCTTTTTCACGTTGAGCTTAGCATTAGTAGAAATTTATGTGTTGTGGGTGATTGTGCTTTGGATAAGAACAATTGAGGCAAAAATGGAGTTGGAGGGCTTACCTTTGGGTTTCTGAAGTTGAGAAAAGACACATTTCAGTTCATCCATATGTGTTTCCTTTTCCCTACTTAATGAGGTGTTTTCCCAAATGTACATGAGAACAGGCGTACACATGTATATGTATAGAAGATGTTTGATCGAGATTCGTGAATGCTGATCACAGCTACGAAAGCTTTGTGCTTGTTTATTATTTTTCTAGCAAACGATCAACTTTGGTCCAGTTGAGTGACTCTATTCTGTTGGAGTGGGACAATACTATTTTCCTCTCTGCCTTAATATCAATCTATAATCGCAAAATTATTTCATCGTTCCGTCTATCTTGTGCCTTAAAACAGTTTTGAGTGATCTGGTAAATCTCATTTGGTATTTGTTGTCATTGTTGATCATCTTCTATTTCGTGCCCTGTTACCAGGCGAGGACCCCCACCAAGATTTTTAGCACAGAATAAACCCGAAGCACCTACAAACAAGAGGGAAGTTGATGACGACGATAACTGGGATCTACCTGTAGGAGACATTCCCTATTGATCACATTTTCCCTAGAGTTTTTCAACTTGTTGGAATATTCAACCTTGAATCAAGAGGCTTTTGGTCTGTGTAAGTTGCATCTTTTTGTGAATCCTCTTCTTTGGTCAACTTGGTGCATAATTTCGTCTACGTTTGTCTCTATATAAATTATAAAGCAATGATTTTTATTCTTGAATCAATTTGAGTGCCAAGTAGCTGTCCGTCAGATTCATGAGAAATTAATTATGTCCGAAATAGATGTAGTAGTCTCTTTTAGATAATATTATCATCCCTTTTCACACTTATGAATGAAACAGTCACAACTACACCTGCCTTAAATCCATTCTCTTGGAAGGGCACCAGGAGTAGGTATAAATAAACAAACTCTTACACTATGCATTTGGTTGGCGCCCTCTCGGAGGGCACCAGACCCGAACTGAAATTAGATGTTTGTGCTGTGAAGTTTCTCCAACCCTCAAGAACAAGCCTGAGATCATAGACCTTGTTCTCCACATCGTCACAGCAATTTGCTTGCAAGGTATAAACCTTGTTCATATCCCTTTTTGCTTCTTTGCAAAACCCACCAAAATAGGTTGTGTCTAGGTAACTTATCTGGACTTCAAGCATTTTAATGTACTCCTGCTGGTCTTTTATATTCTCGCACAGAGATTCCACTTGGAAAGTGTGGTCTAGAACCCCCAAAACCATCCAGTATCTGAATAGCTGGATAGATATGTCGCTTGATCTCACAGAAAATAGTCCCCTACCTGGTCTGTTTCTTTCCCGTTTCGATTCAGCAGAGGCTAAATCACATGGGATTGTGATTTGTTTTAACGGGTGTATTTCTGGAAGTGGAGTCCTAAACCACATAACATCTGCTTCCTGCAATCCGAAATTGTCATCAACACACATAAACCAACATGAAAAAGGTGAATATGTTCAACCATCTATTGTAGTCACCAGGGAATCGACAAACTTACTGTGAAAACAAAATTGTAACCTAGTTTTAGCATGTCCAGCAATAGCTTGTTTCTGGATCCAAGTCGTGTGAGTTGGTAGCAATGTGGATGCACAGACTTGCAACGTTGAAATGCTTTGCTCCCCACAGTGACGATCAACAGGTAATTTAATAGACTTTTGGTCCCTTGGCCGAGCCGGAAGCTTTCCAGAAAGAGGTCGAGAACAGAGCCAGGATTTGTCCATGCTTCGTCAACAATAATGGTCACTATGACCGTATTGTCATCCATGGATGCTCTCCTCAAAACTTGGCGCAGATCTTTGTTTTCGGAGTTCTGATAACAGAATGCACCTGCATTAGATTTTGTTCTAGTCACTTTACTAAACAAAAGTTCAGTTAAAATGAAAAAGCAGAATTTGCAGCCAGAAACCTTGTGTTTTTTCTAATGCAATATAAAATTAAAGCATACTAAAAGCCAGAGATAATAGGGAAAAAAATAGATTTTTACAGACTGAGTCTTGAGAAGCAATGTTTCTATTTGTTTCCCATGATGGCTTCGATGAGTTAATCAAGACGATGCAACAAGTAATAAGGAAAACCGAAAATGCCATTAGAGGAACATAGTGAGACTTTATCAGTCCTAAAGTTCTCATTTCTCTCATTTTGGCTTTGAGAAAATCAGGATTCCAGTGGGCAAGTTAACAGAGGAGGTTCATTCAAAGAGAGACATTCTATTACTTACAACTGGGTAATATTATAGATGAAGAAAGACGTAAGGAGATTCATTTCCTTCACCTCTTGCCCGGAATATATGTAAATGTTTTTAAAGCATTTTCTCGGTCATTAAAAACAATAATCTTGTATGATAAGTTCCAAATAAAAGATGTGCAAAAAAATCTGGATGGATTTTCATGAGATACTGCTATTATTGTCTTGTTATTATTTCGTTGCCTAATTATCATAGGATAGACAATAATCTACGAGAAAAAATCTTGTTTGATTTTTTAGACTTTAAATATCAATAATACGAGTGATCCAAAATCCAATATTAACTCTTTGTACTAACCTATATGGCATCTTACTTGGCATTGCCACATAACTAGAATCTATTTTGACAATGCTAATTTGCAAAACATCCTTCTTCAAATGTTAATTTTTTATTTTTCATTTTTTAATATCAAACGAATTTGCGATATTAAATCTAGAGAATCTCTAACAATAAGAGACTCAATTGAAAGAGAGGATTCCTCCGGCTAGACAAGCTTATATTTTACTCCGATGACGAATTTGGCTAAACCATGTATAACTTTATTAGTTTGGCAAAATATATAGTTTACTACTCCACCTAGAAGCAAAGAAAATAAGCTAAACATATCTGACAATAGATCACCAAACTCGGAATGGCATATTAAGTCATTACTAAAAGTTCGAAAAACTATTAATGCGTCAAACTTCGGAGACTGGAGATTAAGGCTGACATCTCTGGCCCATAAGGAAGACCCTCCTAATACTTTAGAACATTCTTTGGTGATAGTGGGCCATCAAGCTTCTTTCTTTTTCTTTTTTTTTTTTTTTGTCCAGAACTACTATAATTTCACATTTTCCATTGCCAATTCTAACACTAATTCTAATCTAACGTATATATACATTGATGTTTGCATTCATCTTGAAGTAGCCATCCAAAGCTTTTAACTCTAATACTTCAACATTAAAAGTGAGTGTGATTATCAATCATGTTAAATATGTGACTACAAAACTTACTGTTGAGCAAGAAAACTCATGATAACTTCCACACACGTATTTTCGAAAAAAAAAAAAAAACTGTTTATGCATCTTGAGCAACCGTTAATTCATGATCAAAAGGCTTTATTATCTATTAGTTTTTTTTTTTTTTTGAGTTGTTTTTAAGATGAAAGATAAATATGTGTACATATATTTAGATTCTATTTTCGAATTCAAATTTGGAAGCAAAAAATATATTTGTAAAAAGATTAAAAATCTACCAGATTAATTGTAGTGATTTGGTAATTTGCCAATTACATAATACTACAGAATATTCTTTAGTCACAATGGGCATTAGAACTGCTATAATTTCACCTTTTCCATTGCAAATTATAGCACTAATTCTAATCTAATGTATATACACATTAGCGTTCGTATTCATCTTGAAGTAGTCATCTAAAGTTTTTAACTCTAATACTTCAAGATTAAAAGTATGTAGTTACCAATAAGGCTAAATATATGACTATATAACTTACTGTTGAGCAATAAAACTCATAATAACTTCCACACACATATTGTCGAGAAAAAAAAAGTTTATGCATCTTAATCAACGGTTAAGTCATGATCAAAAGGATTTATTATCGATTAGTTTTTTTTTTTTTTGAGTTGTATTTATGATGAAAGATAAATATATGTACATATATTTAGATTCTATTTTCGAATTCAAATTTGGAAGCAAAAATATGTATATTTTTTTGGGGAATTTCTAAATCCATCGACAATTTGACTATGTACATTCATTTTCTTTTTATATCACAAAAGAATTATTTTATTATCTTGTTTTTTCTTCATACATTCCTTGTATTCTAAAAATACCCTTTTTATCTTTGCTTTGTACATTCATTATTTTGTGTACTAATGATGGAAACAGTAAAAATAGGCCTGAAATTATTACTAAATTAAGTTTTATTATGTTTAAATAATTTGGATTTTTTTAATTTTAAGTTCTCCTCTTTTCTTTTCTTTTCTTTTTTTTTTAAAAAAAAAAATTGGTTTTTGCATAATTACCCAACAATTGTATCCTGTGCTTTTTTATTTGAAGGGTATTCCGTGCTTTCTACCTCTAACTTTTCTTTTCTTGTTTTCTATCCTTTTTTGTTTCTTTTTCAAAAAGATAAAGATGAAATTATAATCAAAATAATATATCATATAAAAGTAAAACACTTAAAAAATTTATCTCANTTTTTTTTTTTTTGAGTTGTATTTATGATGAAAGATAAATATATGTACATATATTTAGATTCTATTTTCGAATTCAAATTTGGAAGCAAAAATATGTATATTTTTTTGGGGAATTTCTAAATCCATCGACAATTTGACTATGTACATTCATTTTCTTTTTATATCACAAAAGAATTATTTTATTATCTTGTTTTTTCTTCATACATTCCTTGTATTCTAAAAATACCCTTTTTATCTTTGCTTTGTACATTCATTATTTTGTGTACTAATGATGGAAACAGTAAAAATAGGCCTGAAATTATTACTAAATTAAGTTTTATTATGTTTAAATAATTTGGATTTTTTTAATTTTAAGTTCTCCTCTTTTCTTTTCTTTTCTTTTTTTTTTTTTAAAAAAAATTGGTTTTTGCATAATTACCCAACAATTGTATCCTGTGCTTTTTTATTTGAAGGGTATTCCGTGCTTTCTACCTCTAACTTTTCTTTTCTTGTTTTCTATCCTTTTTTGTTTCTTTTTCAAAAAGATAAAGATGAAATTATAATCAAAATAATATATCATATAAAAGTAAAACACTTAAAAAATTTATCTCAGTATTATTTTGGTTTTCTCTCAACTCATAATCATAACATAACTTTTCTTTTTAAAGGAGTATAATGCAGTGTTTTTTTTTTTTTTTTCTGTTTTCTTTTTCTTTCTCTCTTCACCATTACATAAATGTATTAGACATATATAGAAATGTATACGACATACCTTATGTTTCCTTATTTCTAATATATGAATATAAATTTAATATTTTCCTTCTCATTGCTCCATTGTTAAATTTTTTGGTGATTTGAACAATGAAAAGAACCTCTTTCCAGGATTTAAACAATTTTTATCCTGAAAAAAAAAACAATTTCATACATTTATTTATTTTTTCTTTTTCCTAGATGAGTTAGTTGTTTCTCATTATATAACCATAATAGGTATATTTAATTCTTACATTATCCTTTTTAATAATTTTAACTATAACTATAGGTAAATTTTTAATGGAAATTATGAATATACATAGTCTAATTATTGATATATTTAGAACTTTCATAGTCTAATTATTGATATATTTAGAACTTTCTTGGAGAAAAAGAAAAGATTAAAAAAAATTACCAAATTAGTTGTAGTGATTTAGCAATGCTAAGTTGACAACTCTGTTGGTAAAAAAAAAAAATAATAATAATAATAATGAGTGGGACCCAGTACAATTGATAGTATTATTGTTATATTTTTTCATTTTGGTTTTAAAATTTTAAAATTTTTTCCCCTCAAAATTTTTTTAATAATTTTAACTATAGGTAAATTTGTAACGATAGTCTAATTATTGATATATTTAGAACTTTCCTCGAGAAAAAGAAAAGATTAAAAAAATTACCAAATTAGTTGTAGCGATTTGGCAATGTTAAGTTGACAACTCTGTTGGTAAAAAAAAAAAATAATAAAAAGAATAATGAGTGGGACCCAGTACAAGTGATAGTATTATTGTTATATCTTTCTTTCTTAATAAATCCGTAGCTATGGATTTTTTTTTTTTTTTTACAATCAATTGTAACTGCATATAAAATTAAATTTATTTATTCCAGAACTTTGGAATAAGTTCTTTTTTTAATAACCAAAATGATAAATGGATTTCTTTTAATAAAATACAACGAATACCGTGCATGTACGTAATATTACTTGATTTTTTTTAAAAAAAAAAGAAGTAAAATGTAGATATGGATTCTGCTTTTTTTTTTTTTTTGGGTACAATCAATGGCAACTGCATAAAAAATTAAATTTATTTATTCCAGAACTTTGGAATAAGTTTTTTATTTTTTAATAACCAAAATGATAATTGATTTCTTTTAATAAAATACGAATAACGTGCATGTACGACGTAATATTAGTTGAAATTTTTTAAAAAAGAAGGGAAGAAAAATAGCAAATATTCTGTGGCTGCTGGGATTCGAGCCCAGGTCTCCACGGCCACAACGTGGAATTCTTACCACTAAACTACAGCCACAACGTTGGATAGTGATTGCTAATTTGTTTTAATTAATGTAATTATTTTGTTTCTTTGTTTCTTTGTTTAAATATAAACTAAGCTAACATTAGAGGCAATATAAGTACGTTTAACACTGTGTCCGGGTTTGACGGGGAATATATACTATAGATCCTAAGAGATGTACATGGTGCTCTGATTAATGGATGTTGACGTGGTATGCATGTTGTGTACTAAAGAATGATTTGCACCTAAGCAAAAATAGTCAAAACTGTCAATTAATAAGTACTAATCTAATTATAAATGTCACTTTGATAAGGTACAGATCAAATAATCAAATAAATACGTGTATTATAACGTGTCATCCAATATATATATATATATATGGGTTTAATTCAGTTGGTAATTTTCTTTTCCCTATTTATAACTAAGTTATTATTTTACCTAATAAAAATTTCCTATGGACATTTTTTCATGATAAAAGGTAGAAAGAGAAAATTATTAAATAATTAGTATTTATTTTTATTATTTTTCTATAATTATTTAAATTATGATAACTATTGGATTAATGATTCAACGACTAAAAAAAATATTTATAAAAAAATAAAAAAATTACCTATTGAATTG